>JAVYIG010008500.1:0-88751 GCA_035222895.1 Strongylocentrotus droebachiensis
AACCCCTGATTTTGGGGGGCTCCGCCCCCTGGACCCAACGCCAAATAGTTACCTGCCAGTGTTACGAAATAATAAGGTATACCTTATTATTTCGTAACACTGGCAGGTAACTATTTGGCGTTGGGTCCAGGGGGGCGGAGCCCCCCAAAATCAGGGGTTTTAGACACTAAATTACCGTCAGATGAGCATACAAAAAAAAAAATGCTCACATGACCTTAATTAAACGCCTTAAAACCTCTGAGCTTCAGGGGCCGGCTTCGCCGCCGCCCCAGACAAGGATTAACAATCGAGAACGGTACAGCGAATCGTCTTCTTTCTCTCATAATCTTATGAAACGTGAAGCTTCCGCGCTTTCCGCGGGAGGGGGGAACCTGAATTCAGACAAGGATTCAGAGGCAAGAACGGTAATACCAATCTTTTATGATTTAATAAAACGTAAAAGCTTCCGCGCTTCGCGCGGGATGGAGGGGGGGAACTTAATTCCGACGAGGATTATTTCGAGAGCGGTACAACGAATCGTCTTCTTTCTCTAATGATTTAATGAAAATGAACCTGAATTCAGACGAGGATTAAGAGTCGAGAACTGAACAGCAAATCGTCTTTTTTCTCTCATAATCTTATGAAACTTTAAAGCTTCAGCGCTTCGCGCGGGAGGGGGGGGGAACCTGAATTCAGACGAGGATAAGAGTCGAGAACGGTACAAGGAATCGTCTTGTTTCTCTAATGATTTAATGAAACGTCAAAGCTTCCGTGCTTCGCGCGGGAGGGGGGGGGGAACCTGAATTCAGACGAGGATTAAGAGTCGAGAACGGTACAAAGAATCGTCTTGTTTCTCTAATGATTTAATGAAACGTCAAAGCTTCCGTGCTTCGCGCAGGAGGGGGAGGGGGGTAAACTAAATTCAGACGAGGATTAAGAGTCGAGAACTGTACAAAGAATCGTCTTGTTTCTCTAATGATTTAATGAAACGTAAAAAGCTTCCGCGCTTCGCGCGAGAGGGGGGAGAATCTAAATTCAGACGAGGATTATTTTCGAAAACGGTACAACGAATCGTCTTTTTTTTCTAATGATTTACGGAAACTTAAAAGCTTCCGCGCTTCGCGCGGGAGGGGGGGGGATCCTGAATTCAGACGAGGATTAAGAGTCGAGAACTGTTTAGCCAATCGTCTTCTTTCTCTCATAATCTTATGAAACTTAAAAGCTTTCCGCGCTTCGCGCGAGAGGGGGGGGGACCTGAATTCAGACGAGGAATAAGAGTCGAGAACTGTACAGCGAATTGTCTTCTTTCTCTAATGATTTAATGAAAAGTAAAAGCTTCCGCGCTTCGCGCGGAGGGGGGGGGAGGGGGGGGGAACCGAATTCAGACGAGGATTAATATTCGAGAACGGTACAACGAATCGCCTTCTTTCTTTTATAGTTTAATGAAACGTCAAAGCTTCCGCGCTTCGCGTAGGAGGGGAAGAGGGGGGGGGGAACTGAATCTAAACAAGGATTAAGAGTCGAGAACGGTACAACGAATCGCCTTCTTTCTCTAATGATTTAATGAATCGTAAAAGCTTCTACGCTTCGCGCGGAAGGGGTAAACTAAATTCAGACGAGGATTAAGAGTCGAGAACTGTACAACGAATCGTTTTGTTTCTCTAATGATTTAATGAAACGTAAAAGCTTTCCGCGCTTCGCGCGAGAGGGGGGGGGAGAATCTAAATTCAGACGAGGATTATTTTCGAAAACGGTACAACGAATCGTCTTTTTTCTCATTTTAATGAAACTTAAAAGGGGGAGAACCTGAATTCAGACGAGAATTTAGAGTCGAGAACTCTACAACGAATCGTCTTCTTTCTCTAATAATTTAATAAATCTTAAAATTTTCCGCGCTTCGCGCGAGAGGGGAAAAAACTAAATTCAGACGAGAATTATTTTCGAGAACTGTACAACCAATTGTTTTGTTTCTCTAATGATTTAATGAAACGTAAAAGCTTCCGCGCTTCGCGCGAGAGGGGGGGGGAGAATCTAAATTCAGACGAGGATTATTTTCGAAAACGGTACAACGAATGGTCTTTTTTCTTTAACGAATCGTCTTCTTTCTCTAATAATTTAATAAATCTTAAAATTTTCCGCGCTTCGCGCGAGAGGGGAAAAACTAAATTCAGACGAGAATTATTTTCGAGAACTCTACAACGAATCGTCTTCTTTTTCTAATAATTAAATGAAACGTCAAAGCTTCCGCGTTTCGCGGAGGAGGGGAGGGGGAAATTCGCCCCTCCCTGCACCGACCCCCCCCCCCCCCGCATCACGTCACTGTTGGTCACCATTACGTATCAATATTTGGCTCGCATAATTTCTAATTTGGGCCCCCCCCCCCCCTAAGAAATCCTGGATCCGCGCCTGACAACAACAACAAATGAAACTTGAAAGAAGAAAAAAGACGAATAAGAAAAGGGGAAGAAGAATAATTACATATTAAAGAAGAAGAAATGGATGAAGAAGAGGAGGAAGAATTTAAAGAATTTCTTGATAAAGAGGGTAATAAGACGAGGAAAAGGAAGAAGAAGGAGAGGAAGTACAACCATTTTTTTTTTTAAACTGTTGGTAATAACAGTCAATGACTTTCTCGATTCCGAAAGGTTGTAACAGGATTCGCGATTTCACAAAATGAACCTCTTATTGTATACACTGCGGAAACCACCAAGTCGAGATAGGATATCACAAAAGTTAGTACGTCTATGGAGGTGGAAGGATTTGGTACAATATTGGCTATCATGACAAATTTTAAGAAGTTCTTGATAAAGAGGGTAAAAAGACAAGGAAAAGGAAGAAGAATGAGAGGAAGTAAAACAAAATATTTAAAAAACCTATCGGCAATAACAGGCGGTGGCATTTTGGATTACGAAAGGTAACATGATTCGCGATTCTCTCTTATTTGATACACTGCGGAAACCTTCAAACCAAGTCGACAAACATGTAGGATATCACTGAAAATGAGCACATGCAGGAGGTGAAATGATGTGGTCCTTGTAGTACTACCTCATAGACGTACCATCAGTTGTCAATCGTGTCTGTTCCCTTGCACTTGAGGGTAAAACACAGTCCCTAATTCGAAGATTCGGTGCTAATAGTATGATATGTGAAGCTCATTATGTCATTACTGACACACTACCCAGTCAGGGGGGCTGGTGATGGCAAAAGACTGACAGGATTCCTTACCGCAACATTCGGCGCCAGAATACACGTAGAAGGTGTCCAACCGCAAGAGGTGAACGTGACAAAATAGTAACTGTTAATTTCCGACGTCGTTCATAATTTGAGCAGTTACAGGCGTTTAAAATGAAACAGTGTGCCAGCTATAGTATCTATCTAGGCCTATCGTTTATAAGATGTGTTATGTAAAACCCCATTTATGTAAAAACCACCGTACGACTTGACAGTAATACTGTCACTCGAATTAAATGGTTTCAAATACCATTGAACCTGCATGTTTAATATTCATGCTACAGGGCTTCAACTGTTCTCGATAAATGTATGCATAATTTTCAATATTCATATGCCACCTACAAGTTTTATACATTTTACCATTTTAACATAACATTTTGCCATGTCATCAAATGCAAAACTTCTATTACAAATTTAGTTCCAGGATGACCAATAAACAAATAGGAATAACTCCGGTAAAATAGGCTTACTCTTCGGGGAATACACCAGTTTACTCAAATATTCAAATTCATGGCATATTTTTTGCCCTGGGGGCCGTAGTAACGAGTTATTCCATGAGCCTGTTATTAATAATTGAACTAAAATAATCGTAAGCCAATCTGCATGTAATATAAGAAGAGAAATCTAAATGATTTTAATTTTAATTGTTTTAATTATTATTTTTATATATATATATATATTGTTGCTATGTCGGGTAACCTCGAACAACCTTTCAGGTTGTCAAGAAACAACCTTTATTTTAGAAGTATTTGAATATGTTAGTAAAACTATTGGCCCGAATTCACAAACCTCCTTCTGTTTCGCCAAACCTCCTTTTGTTCTTTACAAACCAGGTTTGTAAAAAACGCGTAAAAACGCGTCATAATGACGTACGAAAACCGAGGTTTGTCGACTAACCTCCTTTGTGAATTCGGGCCATTATGGCTTGATTTAATGTTCGTGTAACCCGAAGACGCGAAAGCCCGATTGACCTAAGTAAGCCGGTAAAATGATCTTAGGAGGTAATTACAATAGGGAAATACCCTTTATTTTTCCCCGATACATTAGCGACTACGACAAAGCTTTAATTATAGACCTACATTGTCTAACATTCATTCCTTACCAGAATGTTCAAGGCACATTAAATGTTGGCAAGACAATACATTCAGTAAATAGAGCAAACGAAAAGCAAAATGTGAGCCAAGGGTGGCCCCCGTTTACTGCTTGAATTAGACAAAAATATATCAAGGGGGTATGATATTCCGCAGGGCATTGTGTTCAGTCTTCAAATAATTATGATGTTCGTCTGGGAGACCAATGATTTTTAACGTGCCAAGTCAGGAATTATTGATAATGAACCGTTCTTCGTTCCAGCCTGTAGACCTATGTGTGTAATATCGGCCGAGAAGAACAGTGATGTCGTTCGACAGGAGGTGGAGAACAAGTTCATGTCGTAATGATGGATTGAAGCAATCATAACGAGAGCCTCATGACTGAGGCGAACGCTCTGCAGGAGTTATGATAAACGCAGACAGGTGTTCAAACTGGCATTGGGGGCTTGGACTGGGGCGACCTTCCTCACGATCAAAATATGACAATGTGTTGGCTTCGAGAAAGAGAACATGAACTACATGATCTGACATCAACAGCGGGAGGTCGGGGGAGGTGTGATGAGGAAATACAATGTTCCTCGTATAGATAACCTGGAATATATCGGGATTGTAGGGGTGGGTGGAGCATGTTGAGGGTACAACCGCTGGTGTGTACATGATTATATCTTTATATAGAGAGGGGGAGTAGGACCAGCAAACAGTTTTGTAATATCGTCTCCATTGATGTGAGGTTTTCACAGAGATAAGAAAGGGAGAGAGAGAGAGAGAGAAAGGGAGAGAATAGGGAACACACTCCTCTACCCCCCCCCCCCATCGCCAATGGCCTTATGACATATATTGATTTGAATGTAATTCATTACGACAGGTTCAAGTTAAAGTTCAGTTTATTTTACATCCAATCAAATAACTTTTAATAACAATTTATAACAAATACAATAAAATAAAATGCAATATATATAAAATATGATAAAAACAAATACAACAACAACAGTAACACTAAAAATAATTAATTGGTAAAGTAGGGATATGAGGGACCACAAAACCCCATTGGCCTATCTAGGCTGGTCCCCTTTTTCTACAAACCCATAAGTAAAATCTTCAGTAATTAAAAGCAGGTGCTCCAAATGACGACAGTGTTGCCCTAAAATAGCTGAACATAGGCTACGCCACGCCACGCACTAACCTCACATAATATGGATAGGTTGTGAATAACGTGATAGTAGTCACCAGCCCCTTACCCTGAATTTATTTATGATATATTTTTGTTTCCCATTTTATATCTCCTACAATGTTTACCCGTCCCTATCGGGAATTGAACATAACCAATTAAAATGTAGATTAATTAAGAAAATGATCGCTTCATTACGGAATATGTTCAAATACATTTATTTATAAATAATTATCCTACTTTGGCAACGAAGACCACCTACCTGCCTTTCTGCAGAACAACATTACAATATACGAAAATGTGTTCCAAATTTAACTCGATTGTATAATTAAATTTAGGATATCCGACGAAATTTGGGGAAATATGGGAGCAGTTGGAAGAAAACCAAGGAAAGGTGTTGCCAAGATGCACTTTCCCTGTTTCAACTTTCCCTCGTTTTTTTAATTTAAGAGTGAGGCATCCGTCATTTTGGACCACATTAATGAGAGTATGAGTATATTGCTCTATAGTAAATAACATGCTTGACGCGGACCAGGACAAAGGCATACAATAACTAGGCACAGACATAATAATAATAATAATAATATTGATAATAATAATAATGATAATATTGATAATAATAATAATAATAATATTTATTATCATAAAAATGACGACAAAAAAATAACAATATCAACAATAAAATGAATACCATCATTGATGATAATAAATGATAATACAATATTAAAAACAATAATAGATGAAAACGTTGAAAACAATAGGTACCATGAATTGGAAAATCATGTTCAATTACTGAGGGGAAAAAGTATGTTCTTTTGAAAGTGGAAAGACATGTTTATTCCCTTTTTCACTTTTTCGAAGTAGCGAACTTAAAAGGTTTTTCAGTAGATGAGAGTCTTGTCGAGTACTGGCAGTATGACAAATGTTGTCACATCCGTTTATTGTAATTAAAACACATTACAAATTAATTTTTGTGCGATGTTCCGACTTCCGACATTATATCTTGACTTTCTGCTATTCGTTCGGAACAGGAAACTGATTTCGATACATGTACTTGTTCTTTATATAAATCGATTTTAAATTGCAAGTCGGTCAATGAAAAGAAAATGAGATATAGAGGGATGCGAAGAAAGAAAGAGAGAGAGAGAGAGAGGATGGGGTAGTGTTCTTCAAAGCCTAAACTCGAAACAATGCAATCCGATTTGCTTTAGCTTTCACTAAGTTAATCGAGTTGATTCTTCATCATGGACACAATGTAAGCCTAATTGATGACATGGGGCTATCTATTACAGGTCATCATATCCTTCTTCAAGAAAAACTATTGTAAAAAAAAGTAGAAGATCAGAACAGAAAAAAGTAGAAGTGTTAACTAAAACAGGAAATTTAGGACAACAAGCGAGGCTGAGGAATTGTGATGATTAATCCATCCTTGTCTATATTACGCAACGATTGCCCTGACATGTCAATGAAGAAATACTTTGATACAGCTGGGACTTAGACTGATTACGAAGAAAAATGATGCATTAAAAACCAAAATATCAGCGATTGCGTTGCAAAGTTCTTATTTTGTTAATAATAAGAACCGTAAAGTCTCCCAAAAGGTATTGACCCATTAATGTCACTGATTATAAGTGTTATACTTTAGGGGCGGATCCAGTCGGCGGCGAGGGCGGGGGCCCAATTCGTGAGAAAATATTTAGAGGCGAATTAGCGGGGGTGGGGGGGGGGGGTAGTGAGCACTTTTTTTATTATAAATCAACACCCCCCCCCCCCTTTTTTTTTTTTGAGCAACAAAAAAAAAAAGGCAAAATAGAAATTACCATCTTTGTTTTACTTTTTTGGCCAGGGGTGGGGGCCCGTGCCCCCCGACCCCTTGATCCGCCACTGTTATACTTCGATGAAAGAAGAAAAAAAAAAGGTCATGGTTTTTTGGAACCTTCCATAATATACGATCCTTGTCATCGATAACAACATAGCCTCGCTCTACTCGCTTCAAATGCGTTGTGATTGTTAATCTTAATTATTATACGAGCGGCAATCTCTGGGGTGTCTCATCAACTAAAATCGATTTCGATCTTAAAAATGTTAAGACGGCATCAGTTTAAGGCCCTTAAAATTGATCCGGTCATTTCATGATCAACTTTAAGGCTTGATGAAACACCCCCATCCCCCCCCCCCCCATTTCTCAATTAGCCCATCTATCAAATTAAAAAAATTAATCATTTAAAAAAAAATCTGCTAATTCAAAGACTCAAAATCAACACAAACCGAACACTCTATTGTTGCAATTTGCGCAAATGATAAGCTTTCACATATTTGCATAATAAATATTCGCCTTCATAATTTGAGAAAGTCTCCTCATTTTGTGGTGAGACAGTGTTCTGTATGTGTTGTGAAGGAAACACTCATGTTTCCTCAATGTGATTAGGTCGTTGGTTTTAACTGACTGCTTGTGTATGCTTGTAAGTAAGGTACACTACACCATTTCAACTCCTCCCCGGTTCCCTTGGTTGGCTACCCTCAGGTACAACAGGAAATCATTGGTTATCCAAGCGTTTAAAACCAACGAATGTTCATTGTAAACAATTGAACGCAATTTATGACCATCAATACCATTAGGACAATTAGTGGACCAATTTGTGTGAGTAATCCGTGAATTAGTTAAACAGCCGCGAGTCGTTCAACAGAAATCATGGTTTGACCGAAGGTATATCTTCTAGCCTACCAAGAGTAACAACAACGATACAGGGCTTATTGTCACACCCTTTGCTCATGTCTTTATCTTTCTGCATCTATTTTTACGATAATTCGGCCATTTTAATACATTATGGTTCCACGCGTAGTCATTTTACTCACATCGTGATTATTTGATGTTAGTGAAATAGCAATATCAGAGAGAAAAAGAAATCTACGTCACTTCCAAGTTAATTATTTGTCTTTTATCGAATGATACGATTTAATTCAATATTTGATTCCAGTATTTGAAACCAAAATATCTGAAACATAACGTAATCATTATGATCTGGAGTCAAAAGCCAGCCTGAACACTTCTCGTTGTAAATATCCCTCAATAGACATATTTTACACGCGAATAATCCGTGAGAGATGAAAGAGATCAAAACGTACAGCGAAAACAATAACAACATCATCAACAACTACAGAATGAATAAATACATCGACCCCCCCCCCCCCCCCATTAATATATTTAGCCGAGAAGGATGAATATACATAGGGAAATAAATGAGACGAAATTACGTAAATTTAGGTACCATCAATCCTGTAATGTGTATCTTCGCTTATTGGTAAACATTCTTCTCGAAGTAAAAATTCCAACCATCCTACCAAGGACGAGTTTGCATTCCATTGAGGCAGGCCAAGCAAGACGGCATAACAACATCGGGTTATTTGGGTATTTACCCTTCGTATTGCATAACACCCATGATCGGTACAATGGTACATTACAGTACGAACGCATGCATTGGATTGCATAGGATCCACCCATTCCCGTTAAAATATACCCGTTTACTCATAGACCGGTTCACTGACATATTCAAATTGTATGCATACTTGTTAAACAGAGGTTGTTCTTGACATCCTGAAGGATTTTCTGAAGCTAACCCGACATAGCAACAAGCATTTGTAGTTCATTAATTAATAACAGGTTATGGAATACTTCGTCACTGGGGCTCGAGGAAAGAAAGATCCATGAATTTGAATATGTTTGGAAACCGGTCTATTGTCTCCATCTTCTTAGAAAGAATTCCCGGATAATTCAAAAGCTTGAGAGGCTTGTCTAACATAGCAACAGTTAATGTATGCAAAGTCAATCCATCAATGCGTATGCAATTATCATGATCATGTAAGGCAGGTACGTTAAATAAGGTGGCAACCATGGGTTCTGGAGCTAGAGAAACATACATAAATTGAAATACATAAGGAAGCATGACTATTGCGGGCATCGATTGGGAATTCCCTCTAAACGTGTCTAATCTGCTAATGGCGATACATCAAATAGGGGAAAGAGCAAAAGAGCAAGTCACGTCTCCAAAGCATCCCAAATACCTTCTTCAGCACGAATACAATTGCTGAATACTGGCAAATTCTTCTTTAATGTGAGGTGTTTGGGTCGTTTAGTTCATAAAACTTTACAGCAATCAATACAAATTTGTGATAAATTCTTCTCTATTGCGTCAGGCGATATTTAAAAACTTATCAATGAAATAAATAGATAAAAGGGTAGATAACACAATCATAATTATTGTATTAGAAAGATATCAAAATCAACACTGCTACGTGCCATATAATATTATAGGGTGATGACGTTTGACGGCATTGTGTGACTCATCAAATAATATTATAAATTTTATCACGAAATACAACTAAAGATATGTTTACTTTTCTCGTACATTTGTACTCTCGGTCTGTCCCCGTCGAGTACGCCTATTATTGGCATGTAGAAAAAATGGATGAATGATCAAATGAATATATGAATGAATGTATAAATGAAAGAATCAAGGAATTAATGGTTGATAAATGAATGTATGGATGAATAAATAAACGTAAACAATGAATAATAACAATAATAATAATAGTGGGTTCTTGTATAGCGCCCATGTCTGTCAGATTTGACACTCCTGGCGTTCCCGAACAAATATTAATGAATGATAGATTGTTAAATCATTGAATAAATGAATGAACGAATGAATAAGTGAATGAATAAATTGATGAATAAAGCTAACGAATTTCTAGATAGACGGCGCTATAGAAATGCCTATTATTATTATAGCTTTCGAGGGACACATTGCGTGGGTGCGGTCCTGGTAATTCTGATTATCATTAATGATAACAATCATTTTGCCCTGCACGATGCCTAAAGGCTAGTCAGGTGGGCAGCGCAGCAGTCAAGTGCGTTCAGACGTATCAAGGAATGTTTATTACCAGAATTAGAACATGCTACATGATGATTGATAAACATGTGGCGTTGTTATTGATGACACAATGATAATTTTTTGTTATGATATCACCAGGTTACATTTTACACTCACATTACAACTGATAAAAAGGGTATCACGCATTTAAACCTGAAGGGTTCAGATTTGTTTTAGTGTCGACATATAGATTTGGCACCTGTTTGAAGGAATACTACTAATATTATGTTTTAAAAGAATTAGAATCAAAATGTTAAATGAAATTAACTAACGTATAGGCAGACGCAGTTGGAAATGACTTTGATTTTGATTAGTTTTAAATGAATATTTGGGTTAATTACACCATGATTCTCAGACTAATACACAACAAACCTGTGTCCTGTAAGACATTATTATCATGCCAAAAGGGAAGAGGAAGGGGATCAGGGTGAAAATGATATAGGAATTGGGTTTTCTTTTTAACTGCTGATTTTCTCTGTTTGAAATGAATTAGTTTGAATACCATTCATGCAGGTGGCGTGTGGCAATAAGTATTGTTAGTTTCTGACTTTTAGAAACGATGTTGTATTATACTCTATCCCGACAATATGAATCGCTTACGTCGAGTTATAAATCGTAAAAGGATTGTTACAAACAGTAGATCGCCTCCGGGTGTATTTCTCACTTCTTCAGTAACCACTGAGATACAGGTGATTTCCTTGCGGTAAACCTATTGTGACTCAAAACTAGGCACGGAGGAAGAAATTCATTTCGTAATTCAGTTCATTTCCACGGCTGTCATCTCCTCTCATTGTTGCCTACCACGTGAGCCCCGCTCACAACACGGATAAAAATAAAAGATGCGGTTGCTTTTTCCTTTGAATAATCGTCTTGACACAAAACTGCATACATACTACTTCTTTACAGAAGTTTGTTTTTTCAACACGAAAACTAGCTTGACCATCCCGACATAGCAATAGTGTGCAAATTACCAGACAATGCCTTATCGCTATTGCATGGTTTAATACATTTAAAGAGCAGTGTTACTACCGCTGTAACATCAAGTAGAAAAGGCATCTAATGTAAGGTACAATAATATTTGACGAGACAACAATATTGATGATTTCGTAAAGTACCAATACTTGTAAATTATTTTACTCTGGAGCATCATGTAGCATGCTGTCAGGATATGCTCAGCAAGTGCAACCTTTTTGATATTCAATTCGCCTCGGACAAATGAATAAGTGGTATTGTACCCCCCCCCCCTCTCACCCACACCCTACTCATCTGCCCTGCTCTATATGTTTCAGATGTAACAATGTACACCAAACATGATAAGGAGAAAGTGTTTCTCTTTTTACAGACTAAAGGCGTTTGAAAAATTAAGTGTTGTTTTCGCAAACTGCTTGCGTTTATATGTACAATATTACATCCAAAATTCCTGAAAATATTTGGTTGATATCAACAGTGATGCGCTTTATTAATTACCTAAATAATACAGCAATTAAAAAGTACATGCCCCGTTAAGCCACCAAAGAATTCGCTGTTTTAATTATTCATGCAACAGAGCCCAAAGATGACTAATTAAACAAACAAACCAGTGAATTGAAACTGACATTCCTTCGGTATTTGATTTGACATGTGTGATTGCTCAACTAATAATTCATATGAACTCCTCTTCGTACAATAATTGTGACTCATAATAAAAGTGCGCTTGTTTTGATTATTCCCATAAGTGAGAGCCACAATCGCATAGTTAGTTTACAGTGATTAACATGATCATTGAGACAAGGGGAAGGGGGGGGGGGGTAAATCACACTTTCGTAATAAATTAACAATTGTTCAATTTCAAATTCAAATCATGGGCAATCACGCAGTAATTCCAAAGATGGTAGCCTGGAGAGAGAGATATATAACTGTTGAAGCTAACTTATTAGATCCACTATAACTTGTTGCAAACGTCTTGATTACGTCTTGCCAAGAGAGTCCCTAGTTCATAGTAGTTCGACATTGGGGTAACCAAGGGGCAGAGGGGGGAGGGGGTTAGATCTAGTAGATGGATGTAGCATCGATAAACCTCAGCATATTAGCCGCGCTGGTGTATGCAGGAAATGTGCCTTGGTAGGTCTAGGATTTGTCGGACGGGGGCTAATTAAATAGTCATCAGTTAATGGATATAGATTTATAATGATTTGTACACATGTAGCTGTAATGGGATAGAGGTCATGTGAAACGTCAGCTGAAACATGAGTAAAATAATCTATACAACACTAGTTCGCTTGTGTCCTACCCATCACCGCCCGCACCCCCCCCCCCCTCCCACCCTGAACAGGAATGAATACTTTCTGAACGTGTCATAACCTACGGCTACGGGCTGATAATGAGACCATCAAAAATTTAAAGTTTGTAATTTGAGAGTATCTCCCATAGAAAGTGCAAGAATTTTAATTGTCCATTCATTGTTAAACAATTCCTTGATCGATGAAGCAACTTGCGGATGCATGGTAGATCTTGGACATTAGTGTATAATAAAGTCCGTTCAAATCCGTTTGAAAGTGAAACCTTGCTCTCCAGAGAATCTCTGAACATTAATACGAGTATAATTATGCAATCTGAATGGGTGTTACACAGGGAGAATGGGTTTTAAAGGTCAGACGAATAAAAGAGAAACTAGGCGTGATACATTGATAACTTGTGGTAAACAAGTATCGAATCAGTCGCATGATGATAGCTCCAATGTCGTTCATGTTATTTACTCTTTCTTCCCTGTACAAGTTCTTCCAGACAACACCCACTTACGATTTTAGTTTTTTCCAATTCCATCCACATTGGTCTTAAATTACCTTCGGGTCCAAGAACGATAAAAACAAAACTCCCAGACTGTAACTTCTACAATGCTGTATTTTATACAAATTAATACATAATATGTTTCTACAAACCATCACAGAACTACACCATTATCGTAATGGTTTCTGCGAATTTTAAATAATTTGCGTATGCACAACTAAAACACTGGGGTGTACTTACGTAATAATTGCACCACTACGGCGATACTCATCGTTGGTATCTTAAGGTTCCACGGTACAGCTCTCATCCGATCCATGGCGCCTCAATTAAGGTTTGTAGTGATCCTGCTCAATGTTACACCCCTGCTCGGGTAATGTACCCCTGTTCTGGTAATGTTGTACCCCTAGGGGTGTAGAATCTCCAGTGGCGTACCCCTGCGCTCCTATACGAGAGGAAGATCTGCAACCTGCCTCCGTTTCGCGGTTCAACAAAGCACCGTTATAGATTCCGTTAACAAGTCAATAGATTAGGGAAGTCTGATCCGCCTTCAAAACTACCGCAAATACTGCCGCTCCGTTCGATTAGCATAGGAGTAATGCAAACCCAAAGTCCATCTGCAAGCAGTTAACTTTTGCATGACAATGAATGATAGCTATCAAAAGTGCAGTAGCGCGTGTTCATTAACGGGACATCCGCACGTTACCTGTGCAATGACTGCACACTGAACACGAGTGCGTGCGTTTTTTTTGTACTATCTACTTGCAGCATGCAGCAGACACCACTTTGTATTGACTGACTACATGTGTATAGACATTTCTATTTTTTCAATGAGGCCCATTCGCTTTTATTGATGTTTTTAAGGTTTTATTCGGCGGGAGATTCCACAGTTGTGTCAACAACAGATCAACATGTGCCTGTGAATGATGACAGAAGGAAAGGGAACTAACTATCCGCTTTGGAACACAATGGATCAATTCAACCCAACTCAACTAGAACTGATTCCTATTATAATAGGGCGTGGCCTTCGGTTAAGGAGAGAATCCTTTTTATAGCAGAATTTCTTCTGACATAAATATTTTCGATGTATTTTTTTTCTACACATATTGACACATTGTAGTGTTGCAATTAAATGTTATAAATTCCTCTCCTCTAATAACGTTGTTTCAGTACCAGCTCGGTCAACTAATTAATTATTAGGTTGCATCACATCTTTATCGTGCGTTTAATATACTGGGGTATCGACTTTCACGAAACCGTCATAAGTACAACTTTACCGACATCCTATTGAAACACGTGTTAATTACAATGTACGCCTTTCAATGGGATGTCGGTGAACTTGTACTTATGACGATTTCGTGAATCGCTGTCATGGTCTTTTGTGAAAGGTCGAATAAAGGTTCCACAAACCTAAACCCTAAGGGCTTTTTTTTTTTTCTTGAAAAGATGATCCATTTTGTTACACTTTACTTCAGCGCTGATTCCCGCTCACTTGCGATGATTCACAAGATACACAATCTGGGCCCTGCTTCATGAGGTTTGGCATCGGTAACAAAGTAACACAATTTGATGAAAAGTACTGATAAGAAGAAGAATAGTTAACATTTTTACGGCGCTTAACATGCTCATCGTTTTTAGCGCTTTACATGAAATCAATAACCTTTAAAGACAAACCTAAACAATAAACATAGTTACGACAGAATTAAAAGAATCTAACGGCAGTTCTGGATTGAACAAAAATTTAAAGAAAGAAATATAGAAATAAAAGCGACTGACATCTTCGAATGGCCGGTTATTCACATTTAGGTCTAAGGCAGTGGCAATTGCTATTTAGTTTTATAAGGAACTTGAGGCTCCTGATGAGCGATTACATTGCAATAAACGTCAAAGCAAAATTTTAGAAAAATCATTGGTTACTTTTTGTGGGATAAATTTAAGCAATTTGAAAAAACTAATTTAACACTCAACTCTTTAAAGGTAAAGACCAGTATTGGAAACGCCCCAATTTCAAAAAATGAAATGGAAGCTCTCATTACCAATCATGTGAAAGAATATGTTTTGACTAATACATGATGATAAAAAATTTGCCGGGAAACCGCCTACTAATTCATATATTTGGTAAATTTGTTTCTCTCATGGTCTGTGAGAGATATAGGGTAGTCCCATATACATCTTTCTGTGTATAGTGCTTGTAACTTTACGAAGAATGGCCAAATTTCTTATCATTTTGATGATTCCAGAACCTTGCAGATGCTAAATGCTAGATGATCAACCTTTTCTGATCGATTCCACAACGTTTCTTTCACGTGACAATGCAATCGCATGACCATTACTGGTCTTTACCTTTAAAGGGATAGTTGACTTCTATTTTCGGATCGCAAATGCCGTCAAAGTGCGTGGTTATTGCTCTTATTCTTATCTATGACATTTCTAGTGCCCTTTTAGAACCTAAAATTGCTATGAAGGTAATTTTAGACCCTAAAATGTGTGAAATTTAGCCAATACGATCAGACCGATTCAGCTCCACTTTCAAAAGAACACGGTGACCGTTAATTAATTATTTAATTAAAAATAACAATACATGGGCCGGCTGCATGGTTGTGCGAAATATAAGCAACACGAAAATGCCAACAAAAAAGCCAACTTCGGCATTTTTTCAAAATATCTAATATTTGTGGAGGTACACAAGTATTAGAAATCGTTATATTTCAGCCGTCTCTAAACCGATTTTGATCAAACAAAGATGGTTTTGTCGTTTAAATATTAATATGTTCTTTCAAATTTGACACTCAGTTTTTCATTTCTCTCACAACAAAATTATTTTGTGTAGCGCCCTCTGCAACAGAACTCAACTATCCAAATTTGATTAAAATTTGATAATTTTGATTATCAAAATGTGATAATATTCTGTCTTGAAAAACAGATCGCATAGGCCCTATCATGAAATTGTGTTAATCATTATAAAAAAAAATCGGGTTAAATACATGCTTTTTTGCCAACCAATGGATTTTTGCGGCTCGATCTTCTCTTTCATCAACATGAATAACTCTTTCACAAGTTTATGTCAATGGAGCTAGTTTAAATGCAAACGAACAAAACATGAAATAATAACTGATGTACATTCAGCTTTCAAAAATTTGTTTATTTCATGGATCGTGCTAAGATATAACATCAATTTTGTTAATGCTAATACAATAACACTCATTTATTGCACCCATCCGCCGCTATTTATATTTCCTAATGATCTTTTTTGTCTACATATTGTTGACTAAGTTGGAATCTAAACATTTTACGAGCGGAAACTAGACGCAAATTCGTCATCCAAACCGAGAAAACAGTCTAGCCCAGTTTCCCACTCCTCCCCCTCTCTATCTCTTTATCTATTTCTCTATCTATCTCCCTTTTTTTAAACACACATACACACGCACAATACAAAAACACACACAACCTCTTTCTCCTACAAAGAACACTTCTATCATTCCGGATGGGGTCAAGGGGCTCGCAGGGTTCCAGGGGCGGAGCATCCGCGTGCTCTCGAGTTGTTAACAATTTAGAACCTCCAAGATGACCGTAACGAGAGATAGAAATTGTAGTTTTCTCCTTGAAATTCATACAGTCCTAATTATTTGTATTATAAATCATCTCTTTCACTCTTATAAAAATAATGTCGTATAACTGTTTTTTCCGTTAGGTTATACTTTTCTGCAGTCTTCGTAGCTAGGCACATGTCGACCCAGCTCATTAACAATGTAGTCTGTACACTTACATTTAAGTTCAATGTTTTTCTCGCTCTCTCTCTCTCTCTCTCTCTCCCTCTCTCTCTCTCCCTCTTTCCCTCCCTTTCCCTTTGCATTCTTCTTCTCCTTTACATTTTTTCTCTTTTTCCCCCATTTTTCCTCTGTCGTCTTTTATCCCCCCTTTAAAATTAATAGTAGCTAAACGAAGCAAAAACTAGAAATCGAGAAGAAAAACATTAAAATAGTAGACTGCCATTTACCTGTAATTAAAGAATAGGGCCGGATAGGCTCATAATTAAAATGCCAACATCTCCAAGCCAGGAAATACATACACTAAATATATCTTAGCCGAGCAGAAATAACAAGTTGAACCCATTGAACAAAGTTCTTACAACTGCTAATAAATGGAACGAAACGAGGACAAAAACTAAAACATGAAATTGTTGACTGGGCGTGCCGTTTTCCTACAGTTTAAGGGGCAGGGCCCAGTAGGCTCATTATTCACAGGTCACCATCTCTCATTCAGAAATTAACTACACTTAGTGCTAACCCACATACGATCAATTAAACCCCAAAAACACATCTGAATGGGCGTGCCGTTCTCCTACAGTTTAAGGGGCAGGGCCCAGTAGGCTCAAAATTCACAGGTCACCATCTCCCAGTCAGAAATTAACTACACTTAGTGCTAACCCACATACAATCAATAATTTTTTAAGCAAACAAAAAACATCTGACTGGGCGTGCCGTTCTCCTACAATTTAAGGAGGCAGGACCCGGTAGGCTCATGATTCACAGGTCACCATCTCCCAGTCAGAACTACACTGAGTGCGAACCTACATACAATCAATAAAACCAAAGAGGGCATCTGTCTGGGCGTGCCGTTCTCCTACAATTTAAGGGGCAAGGCCCGGTAGGCTCATCATTCACAGGTCACCATCTCCCAGTCAGAAATTAACTACACTTAGTGCTAACCTACATACAATCAATTTAACCCCCCAAAAAGCATCTGACTGGGCTTGCCGTTCTCCTACAGTTTAAGGGGCAGGGCCCGGTTGGCTCATCATTCACAGGTCACCATCTCCCAGTCAGAAATTAACTACACTTGGTGCTAACCTACATACATTCAATTAAACCAACAAAAAAAAAACATCTGACTGGGCGTGCCGTTCTCCTACAGTTTAAGGGGCATGGCCCAGTAGGCTCATCATTCACAGTTCACCATCTCCCAGGCAGAAATTAACTACACTTAGTGCTTACCCACATGCAATCAATTAAGCAAACAAAAAACATCTGACTGGGCGTGCCGTTCTCCTACAATTTAAGGGGCATGGCCAAGTAGGCTCAAAATTCACAGGTCACCATCTCCCAGTCAGAAATTAACTACACTTAGTGCTTACCCACATGCAATCAATTAAGCAAACAAAAAACATCTGACTGGGCGTGCCGTTCTCCTACAATTTAAGGGGCATGGCCCAGTAGGCTCAAAATTCACAGGTCACCATCTCCCAGTCAGAAATTAACTACACTTGGTGCTTACCCACATACAATCAATTAAGCAAACAAAAAACATCTGACTGGGCGTGCCGTTCTCCTGCAATAAGGGGCAGGGCCCGGTAGGCTCATCATTCACAGGTCACCATCTCCCAGTCAGAAATTAACTACACTTAGTGCTAACCCACATACAATCAATTTAGCAAACAAAAAACATCTGACTGGGCGTGCCCTTCTCCTACAATTTAAGGGGCAGGGCCCGGTAGGCTCATCATTCACAGGTCACCATCTCCCTGTCAGAAATTAACTACACTTAGTGCTAACCCACATACAATCGATTAAACCAAAAATAATGCATCCGACTGGGCGTGCCGTTCTCCTACAATTTAAGGGGCAGGGCCCGGTAGGCTCATCATTCACAGGTCACCATCTCCCAGTCAGAAATTAACTACACTTAGTGCTAACCCACATACAATCAATTTAGCAAACAAAAAACATCTGACTGGGCGTGCCCTTCTCCTACAATTTAAGGGGCAGGGCCCGGTAGGCTCATCATTCACAGGTCACCATCTCCCTGTCAGAAATTAACTACACTTAGTGCTAACCCACATACAATCGATTAAACCAAAAATAATGCATCCGACTGGGCGTGCCGTTCTCCTACAATTTAAGGGGCAGGGCCCGGTAGGCTCATCATTCACAGGTCACCATCTCCCAGTCAGAAATTAACTACACTTAGTGCTAACCTACATGTACATACAATCAATTAAGCAAACAAAAATCATCTGACTGGGCGTGCCGTTCTCCTACAATTTAAGGGGCAGGGCCCGGTAGGCTCATCATTCACAGGTCACCATCTCCCAGTCAGAAATTAACTACACTTAGTGCTTACCCACATACAATCAATTAAGCAAACAAAAAACATCTGACTGGGCGTGCCGTTGTCCTACAATTTAAGGGGCAGGGCCCGGTAGGCTCATCATTCACAGGTCACCATCTCCCAGTCAGAAATTAACTACCCTTAGTGCTAACCTACATACAATCGATTAAACCAAAAAATAATGCATCTGACTGTGCGTGCCGTTCTCATACAATTTAAGGGGCAGGGCCCGGTAGGCTCATCATTCACAGGTCACCATCTCCCAGTCAGAAATTAACTACACTTCGTGCTAACCTACATACAATCAATAAAACCAAAAAGGGCATCTGTCTGGGCGTGCCGTTCTCCTACAATTTAAGGGGCAGGGCCCGGTAGGCTCATCATTCACAGGTCACCATCTATCCCAGCCAGAAATTAACTACACTTAGTGCTAACCCACATACGATCAATTAAACCAAAAAAACACATCTGACTGGACGTGCCGTTCACCTACAGTTTAAGGGGCAGGGCCCGGTAGGCTCATCATTCACAGGTCACCATCTCCAAGCCAGAAATTAACTACACTTAGTGCTAACCCACATACGATCAATTAAACCCAAAAAACCCCATCTGACTGGGCGTGCCGTTCTCCTACAGTTTAAGGGGCAGGGCCCGGTAGGCTCATCATTCACAGGTCACCATCTCCCAGTCAGAAATTAACTACACTTAGTGCTAACCTACATGTACATACAATCAATTAAGCAAACAAAAATCATCTGACTGGGCGTGCCGTTCTCCTACAATTTAAGGGGCAGGGCCCGGTAGGCTCATCATTCACAGGTCACCATCTCCCAGTCAGAAATTAACTACACTTAGTGCTTACCCACATACAATCAATTAAGCAAACAAAAAACATCTGACTGGGCGTGCCGTTCTCCTACAATTTAAGGGGCAGGGCCCGGTAGGCTCATCATTCACAGGTCACCATCTCCCAGTCAGAAATTAACTACACTTAGTGCTAACCTACATACAATCGATTAAACCAAAAAATAATGCATCTGACTGGGCGTGCCGTTCTCATACAATTTAAGGGGCAGGGCCCGGTAGGCTCATCATTCACAGGTCACCATCTCCCAGTCAGAAATTAACTACACTTAGTGCTAACCTACATGTACATACAATCAATTAAGCAAACAAAAATCATCTGACTGGGCGTGCCGTTCTCCTACAATTTAAGGGGCAGGGCCCGGTAGGCTCATCATTCACAGGTCACCATCTCCCAGTCAGAAATTAACTACACTTAGTGCTAACCTACATGTACATACAATCAATTAAGCAAACAAAAATCATCTGACTGGGCGTGCCGTTCTCCTACAATTTAAGGGGCAGGGCCCGGTAGGCTCATCATTCACAGGTCACCATCTCCCAGTCAGAAATTAACTACACTTAGTGCTAACCTACATACAATCGATTAAACCAAAAAATAATGCATCTGACTGGGCGTGCCGTTCTCATACAATTTAAGGGGCAGGGCCCGGTAGGCTCATCATTCACAGGTCACCATCTCCCAGTCAGAAATTAACTACACTTAGTGCTAACCTACATACAATCAATAAAACCAAAAAGGGCATCTGTCTGGGCGTGCCGTTCTCCTACAATTTAAGGGGCAGGGCCCGGTAGGCTCATCATTCACAGGTCACCATCTCCCAGCCAGAAATTAACTACACTTAGTGCTAACCCACATACGATCAATTAAACCCCAAAAACACATCTGACTGGGCGTGCCGTTCACCTACAGTTTAAGGGGCAGGGCCCGGTAGGCTCATCATTCACAGGTCACCATCTCCAAGCCAGAAATTAACTACACTTAGTGCTAACCCACATACAATCAATTAAGCAAACAAAAAACATCTGACTGGGCGTGCCGTTCTCCTACAATTTAAGGGGCAGGGCACGGTAGGCTCATGATTCACAGGTCACCATCTCCCAGTCAGAACTACACTTAGTGCTAACCTACATACAATCAATAAAACCAAAGAGGGCATCTGTCTGGGCGTGCCGTTCTCCTATAATTTAAGGGGCAGGGCCCGGTAGGCTCATCATTCACATGTCACCATCTCCCAGTCAAAAATTAACTACACTTAGTGCTAACCTACATACAATCAATTTAACCCCCAAAAAAGCATCTGACTGGGCGTGCCGTTCTCCTACAGTTCTCCCAACCAAGAATTACATAAATATTTTACTAAGCTACTTCTGAAGAAATAGGCAATCTAATCGCTAAAGTCAAATTTAAATTAATTTCAAATCCAAAATTGCAATTTTGTATAAATGTGATGTGGAATTTCATTTTTGTTTGCTATATGATTGTGATAGACTTAAACAGCGCCATCTGTATGTGATATTATAATGTAATTTGAATTGCAAACATGGATATAAATTTCAAAAGTAATATAAATACGTATGCTACCACATAAAACCAAAATAGACTGAATGCTAATTATTTTTCTTTTAATCCTGTGGAAATACAAATACAATAAAAATGCACCCATATAAATGTTCAGAGATGGCCCTACCGTATTATAAGCATTATACACTATCTTCATACAGCGCATAATAATAATAATAATAATAATATGTCTTGTTTACCCAGGGTAGCCTCATCAGTATTCATACTGTTCTCCCTGAGGGCCCTGCAATTATATAAATAATGCCTAAAATGGCGCCGAATTTTTGGCGCTGGAATTGTTGAAGAGTCAAGGAAATCACAACGGTATTAAACAGAAAATGTTCCTTATAACTAGGCTCTTTTGAACATGAGATCACATTCCAATCGTTTATTATATAAGTAGGCTACACACAATTCATACATTCGAGGACGCAGGTTCGAAACTGAGTCACGTCTTTCGGATGGTGACGTTAAAGGTCGGTCTCCAGACGTAAATAATCATATCTGATTGATGCACGTCTGTAAAAACCCAATTGCACAAACACACATTCATACATTTTGAATTTGGCAGCCAAACACAAAACATACCACTCACACATTTATGAGGAACATTTACAAATTCTATACAAAACAATACACATACCATCAAATTGCAATCATACTCTAGATGACATATATCGCACTTTTAGAACCCTCGTTATCAAACAGTCATATTCCGGTAGATATTAGCAGATAAATCCCGTAAATAAGACAGAGCCAAAGAAGGTGGCGTTCCTTCACCAAAAACTGTGCAAGACAAGGTTAAAGATCAGTAAAGCATGTTGGCTCAATACCAGATTGTGATAAGAGACGCTCCTATTGAACATGACCACTGGAGTAGATAAGAATCAATTGATAAAACTGTCATCTTAACCAGTAGCTTATAGTCCATTCTGATCTTGCTTGTCCATCTCTGAAAGACGGCTTTGTCAAGTTGACCGAAGTCATTAGGGACTTTTAGATTTGCGTGGACTGATACGTGGTACTTCCATTCACGGCAGTGCTTTAACAGTACGTCGATCGTAGCATAGACCTATTGTCTTCGTGCGAATCTAAAAGTCCCTATTGTCCCCGTCAGCTCTGACATCCTTTCCCATCCCAAATGATTGACCGAACACCGAGCCTGGCACATACCGAAGCAGTACCCCCAAAACGGAATGAAAAGAAAACATTCTGAAACGATTATTATGCAAATCTGCTTAATCGGTGCCCAACTTTTGTTATTTCTTTTCACAAAGAATGTTTGCTTGTAGCAGTCGATAACGCAAGTCCACGGCCGATAATACCAACAACAACAACAAGGGCGATTCCAGGGGACGGAGAACGTGTTTTTTTTTTCTTAGGGATTTTTCATAATGCAAACAACATATATATATTTATGAAAAAAAAAATTAAAGGCTGCATTAAAAATTAGTATTTCGGTTCTGAATTGCGTTAAAATGAATTAAGTTTCATCATCCGAAATTGTTTTTTTTTGCGTTTGCTCCCTTGCATACTAGTATTTAAACCTTACAATATTGTAGAGGGTATTATAAAGGCAGAGGTTCTCCTGTGTTTTAAAAGTGCCAGACAATGTTTACTCCCATTGCAGGGTTAGCAATTAAAGGGGCAGTGGGGGCACCTCTCCCTGGAAATATTAGAGGGCCATCCCCGAAAATTAAGAAAACATATCTTTCTTTCTTTTCTTTTTTTTTTTTTTCTTTTTTTGGGTGGAGGTCTAAATTCAATTCAATTCAAAAATGGTTTTTATTAGCAGAAACATGGTTCATACAAATATAATTTTACATGAAGGACAGCCTAGGCTGGAATATTCATGTTTACATGTTCGGCACAATGGATAACACTTTTAAATATATACATGTAAAAAACTAGCAATGTAAAAAATAAGACTTAGATACTGTAACTAAAATCCATAAACACATTGCACAAGTTTCCAGAAATACAGCTGTAATTGTTTACAAATGTC
The DNA here is from genome assembly GCA_035222895.1 of Strongylocentrotus droebachiensis. Lineage (NCBI taxonomy): Eukaryota > Metazoa > Echinodermata > Echinoidea > Camarodonta > Strongylocentrotidae > Strongylocentrotus > Strongylocentrotus droebachiensis. The sequence goes on from JAVYIG010008500.1 coordinate 23,702, forward strand.
CTATAAAATTCAATACAAGCACGGTAAAAGTGGTGATTTAAAGGTACCGGTAAGAAAATTATGAATATTAAGATCAGACTATGATTTGCCAGTATGGTTTAAATGTGCTCTAATTAAAAATCAAATTTCCAAATCACAAAGTTTTCTCGTTTGGTCGTGATGTAACTTGACAAAAAAAGATAAGCATAATTTATCTAGTCGCTAGAAGACAACGTTTTTTGAAAAGAAATCACCACGCCTGCCACGGAATCATGTCCCATGCGTGAGAAGTCTCACAGGGGCTCTCTTTTTTTGGAGGAGCCCCCATGGACACAAAAAAATAATTTGAGTCCTGATACCAACACCACCAAGTTGTAAGTGCATCTATCAAGACAGCCCCTCAAGAGTTTGGATCAGACCAAATAACAAAGAAAATGAGACGTGTGATGTTTTGAATGAAATCAAAATTTATTGGTCATTCGGAAATTTCATTTTCACTTGTTCACTGAGTTTACAAATTAACTTACAAATACAAATAATTGCAATCATAGACGATAACAGTAATGACTGGTTGATAGTTATAATGCAAAACAAAATCAGATCATCTTTCATTCTCTCTTTATGAAGACAATTTCGTAGAACATTTTTTCGTGCTTTTCTACGTCCAAAATCTTCGTAAGCACATGTCGAGCCAACACATCGGCAATGTTATAGATACGTGTAAACTTCATGTTCATAAGTTTCAGGTTCTTTTGTTTTTCTTTGTAATCGCCCTCTCTCTCTCTCTCTCTCTCTCACTCACTCTCTCTCTTTCTCTTTCTCTCTCTTTCTTTCCTCTTCCTCTTTCCCTCTATCTTCTTCGCTTTTATCTTTTTTTCCAGTTTTAGGCCGCCAGAAAAGGGGAAGGACCGCGGCCGATTAGACCCCCTCCCACCTGCCACTGATTTTACATTTAATACACGTTTTTCTCTCTCTTCTTGTTCTCTTTTACCGTCTTTTTCTTTATTTTCTTCCGTCGCTCTTCCTCATTTTGGGGGCTGTCAAGTGGGGGGGGGGGGGGGGGGGGAGGGACTTAGATCCGCCACTGTATTAGGAGAAATTAATGCGCATAAGATGCACATTTTAAGAGAAGTCAGTAAAGAGAATGACTATCGTGACTCAATGATAAGCTCCATCAAGCTCTCAATTTGTCATGATTTTTCCTTTTCCTTTCTTCTATTCTTACATCCCCTTAGCTTTAATACAAACTAACTTGAAACTGGACAATGACAATTTTAGCTAGATTTACTATATTTATCTACAATTCATTACTAGTATTATGTGTCGATACCCCGTTCTACGATAATTTTTCTTCTTCTATCTCTCTCACGTTGAGCGCATACTTCTAAAATGTTTTTTTCGGTAAAGTTACATGCCCTATGCTATTTATTTATACCTATATTTTTGTAGTAGACGGAGGGGCGTTGCCAAAGGGGCCGGGTTAATATGATGAACACCCCCCCCTTACTAACACCCTTCCTTCTTCTTTTTCTTCTTTTTCCTTTTTTTTTTTTTTGCTTTGGCATTTTAAATCTGATGATTAACAAAATATGTCTGATAACCCGAATATCGTCATCCTTCCCCCACATCTACCCACTCCCTGCTCTCATTCAAAATCAAGTTGTTTAGCGACGTCTCGCTAATCGTGAACCCAAGCTCTATCTCAACCTTGACAATGTTTTCTGAATTTCTATAATTCAAACTGTGGTTAGAATTTCACGCATTAAGCGTGCCATATGGAGAAGTCGAATATAAGGTGCCATGAATGGAATTTCCTTGCGGATACTTCCCTTTAATATTTACAAACATGATTGATGATTCAAATGTTTTTATGTGTTAGGTGAAGCATGTCTACATAGCCATGCTGGTAAAGAAAGCAGTGGCATAGTACAGGTCCCGCAGAGATGGGGGCACAGGCACGAGTGTAATAGGGGGCATCGGTATTAGGCCAAATAAAAAAAAAACATGTTTAGCGTCCTGTTTTTTCGAAAAATAGGAAGGAGGAGGCCGCTCGGTACATTTTCCCTGACAGTCAGGCTATTTTTCAAGATGGCCGCCGACATTTTTTTTTTTTTTAAATCAGAAATAGATCCATTTTAGCAGTGTTTTGTTTTTTTCTTTAAAAAATAAAATAAAAAATTAACAATTAAGAAAAAAAAAAATTGGAGGCGGCCCCAAAAAAGGAAGCGGGCGGGGACGCTAAACATGTATATTTTTTTTAATGGCCTTTCTTTTTGAAGAAATTTAAGGGAACAGGAAGGACGATTAAGCGAGGATAGGGTATCGAAGGGTCATAATATTATTTTCTTTTCATGTTCCCTTTTTTGTCTCACTTTTGTTTTAGCGGCATTCGATGGAGGGTACGTCCCCCCCCCCTCCCCTCACCCAACGCGTACTACGCCAGTGGCTGACAGGTGTAATCTATACAGGTGAGTTTCGCCGCAGAAACTGAGACGTGCTTGTTAAAGTGACGTGTTTAAATAATCCAACCTCAATAATGTACACATTCATGGTATGAAAATAACAAAATGTGGCTTTTATTACAACCTCAAACTGGGTATAGTCCAAATTCATATGATAGTCTCATTTTCAGACCAAGTATGGAGAAAGATTAATGATGTTATGAAAAGGAAAATGATAAAAGAAACTGCCTTGATTATATACACACTATAAAGCACACGTATATACTTTTATTTTTGTCTTTGTTTTGACAAGTTAAATGAATTTCTACAAGAACGACAAATAAAATAATACAAAATCGTTTGAAACATTGAGTAACAAAAAGTACCGTGTTATATACAGTAAATTCCTCGTCAAGTCTTCGTGAAACCAGCTAAATGTATTTCTAGAAACACGACAAATGAAATGATACCAAATCTTGCGAAAATCCAATAAAAGTAAATGACGAGATTCCTATAATACAGTCTTGTTTCTCTTCCTCACATTGGCTAAACATTGCCACAATGTGATAACCAGTATTAAACGTGCCATATGTTTATTGCACATGCATTTTGTTTGTTGACGCTCTACACATTGTGCATGTTCTTCTAGTAAAACACAGCGGTTTAATTTACTCGAAAACCTTTTTGTAATTACATCGTAATATTTCTGAAATCAGCAGATACTTATTATGATTTTTGTTTACATTCCTAAGTCAAAGGTTCATTTTTATCCAATGTCAAAGGTGTTCCTTTAAAAACGAAATACCTACATTGTAAGATTATTACCAACTTTTCACAGATACAAAATCAAAGTGGTTAAGTGTAAAATATTTACAATCATCGACACCACACCTCTCATTTACAAAGGCCAGTCCTCACAGTGATCTAGATATCATAATTGTAATTCGTGGCTGAACCCCCCCCCCCCCCCCCCCCCCTCCCTCGAAAAAAAATCCAGTCTGGCATGCCTTAATACACACATAGGAAATGTTTACTCCTTATATGAAAACAACTTTGCTAGATTACACCATCTCTACTGAGTAAATACGGCCAGAAATACACCACCCTTTCATCCTTCAACTTTTTGTTTTACTACGTCAATTTATTGAGTGGCGTGTCCGGTGTAGAGTGTTATTACTTACTACGCCGAAAACAAGGGGAGTTAGTATTCTAGAGCTGGGGAAGGAGTTTGGGAAACTCGGTCTACAGAACATTTGAAATGACACAAATACGGTACCAAATGATTAACACATAAAAACTTCTACAAATAAAAAGGAAGAAAGCCGAAGGAAATGAAGAAAGAAAGAATGAATGAATGAATGAATGAATGAAAGAATGAATGAAAGAATGAAATAAACAAACAAACAACGAAAGAAAGAAAAAAAAAGAAAAAAAAGGAAAAAAGAATGAAAGACAACCACCAAAAAAAGAAAGAAAGAAAGGGGGGAGGAATATATAGGTTGTTTTTGCGGGACTTTCATCTGGCAGATAAGCCAAGGTTAGTCCAATTTCATTCGATAACATTCATGTGGGAGTTATCGATAACAGACATCAACATGTTGAACAACAAGGCAGTCCTTCGTGGCACTGGCCTAGATGGTGATTTTTGTTTTCTCCCATGACGTATGTCTACAAGAATGTGATATCAAACGTTGTTTACATCTAATGTGACCGTTACCATGGTAATAGGGAAATTGTGTCAAACCCCTCAGCCTCTTCACAAAAATATGAACTGCCCACTTATGTTAGGGGGCATGTGCTGAACTCATTATCATCGTAGATGGGGTGAAACAAAAAGTAACTAAAAAAATTCACTTTTAAGAGACAGTTTTTTTTAAATATATCATTGTTTTAACAAAATTAAAGCCTTTATATTCCTTCTTAATCCGGGTCGGTTGTGGCATTAGATCAGAGCATTAGATTAGTCCTGAGATACAAGTTAAACACAATCCATATGATTTTTTTTAAATTAGGGGCAATTCTGAATCCAGATCGTATCATCGGTACTAAAGAGGACAGAGCTCATGTAAGGAAAATTTCGCCTATAAAAATCAGTTTCGGATTTACGTAAGATGTGATTGCCATGTAAGCTTTTTTTATATTCGTGACGCACAATGCTATTGAAATATTCTTTGGTTCATTTTTTTCAAGGTCTTGTGATCGTACTATTTGTGAAAACATCCAGAAATTGAATTGCGAGGTTTTGTTACCCCACCGATGATATGCCCTTGATGCGTTCCAACAACTTTTTAAAACCCTTATCATTTCAATGTGAAAACATAAATAAAAAGTGAAATCGTGTATGATACAATACAATAGAGCATTTATAAAACAAATATTAGTAGTCACATTTTCATAGCGCTTAAGAGTTCCGTTTCTAAGCGCTTTACATTTACACCGGACATTAGAACACGCTCCGCCCCTGGGGAGTATTCCGGCACCACACGCCTCGTATCGGGTAACACCTGGGTGGAGAGTTAAACATTACATTATAATAAATTTAAAATATACTATGTAGTTTTATCGCTGTCAACTTGTCATGTGAGATTACCTTACACGAAAAGCACCACAATGATATAATAACAATTATATCAGCGCATCTAGTCTGAAGTATCAGTATTTTCAGTCATACAATCTTCAAGGTCTTAGAAAACAATATCTGAAGTACTAAGTGAGAAAAATAAATTAAAGAAACATAGATCGATATAAATAGTGTGCCTGCTATATATGTAGAGTAATTTGATATTGTATTATTAAAGCAATGAAGGGTTTCGAGGACAGACTCGGAAAGAGGAATTTAAACGAATATATCTTCATAAAGGGAATGGGTTGGTAATAAAAAAGGTGTTTCTCAAACAGTTCGGGTTTCATTTTGGCTAAGTGACAAAATATCCTTCCTTCCTTGTATAATGTCATTAATTTGTTTGTAATATGTTTTGCAGCAGGAAATAAACTGACATACTTGACTAAGAGTGCTATAGTCACATCGCCCCCATCTTCAACAGCAGAATACCCCCCCCCCCCACGCTCACACACACACACACTAAAATACCCTGCATGACGAACACTCAATGTTATTTCCATATAATTAACTAAATAGCCAGTTTCACACGAAGGTTCTATTCTTACAATTTGGAGTAATGTCATCTCAAAACATGCAGAAAATAATATCAATCAAACTGTTATAAATTTGCGAGAAAAAAATCATCCTCTGCAGACCATCAACACTATCCCTGTACTGAAACCTTGACCGATTTACATTTGGATATTGCGTTTTCCATTAGAAACAAACTCAAGATGCGAAGCACTGAACAAAATATCAAGGCTCGTTTTTATTTCCATTACCGCCCTCTATGGTGACTGTAACCACAGTCTCATTCCTCTTCTCGGCTTCGTCTTCCGGCTCGTTGCTCTTGTCAACGACATTAGCTACGGGTGTCTTGGCATCTACGTCATCGGTTTCGTTCTTAGAAGATTCTGCGGTGTTCTCGACATCGACCTTCACGTGCACATCACCGTTCTGCTCAGCCGGCTGGTCGGCGGGGCTCTCTTTGTTCAACGAAGTCGACGAGTTGGTTTTCCTGTCGACGTCAGCGTCCTCGTCGAAGTTATCTTCGACGTCGTCGTCGTCGTCATTGGCACGGTCCTTCTTGGTGGAAGTCATTTGTAGGACGTGGAACATACCTTGTTTTGAGCTGCATGATGTGCATGAGCTGAGAGAGTAAGGTTAAGGTTCAAGATCAGCGATGTGTTGTCATGACTGGTAGGAGGGCACATTTAATACATACCTAACACGTGTACAGATCGTATACAATTAAATAGTACAGTTATAAATGTATCTTACGAGGGAGCGTAGCGTCCGAGCGATAATAATTTTTCTTTGTGAATAGTCTGCACGTTGCATTCTTGAACAATTAAGAAAATTGTCACAAGTTTAGTACACACCAACATATTTGTAAACTAACTGTAACCTTGAAGAAACTTTAGAAAAATGATAAAAATAAATGTTTCAAAAATGAAGTTTGGTCTATGATATAATTGTAAACTATCAGTGGTATAATGTCTAACCAATCACATGGTATGTATCTGATAATATGAATTATCATCATGATCATTTTGAGTTAAAATGGTATATGAATTATGTAGAATTGCTAAATAAAGAAATCAATTAATACTTAAATGGTGAGGATGAGGACTATGATAACAACAAGAAAAAAATGATAATAATGAAACTAATAAGATTTGTTATAATACGAAGAAGAAAAAGAAGAAGAAAAAAAAATGATAAAAATAGTTATAATGATAACAATCATTTAAAAAAAAAAATATATATATATATATAACAATAATATAATTAATGAATAACTAAATAATAGGCTAGATAACATCAACGATAATGATAATGAATAATTTATTAGAAAATATATTTAGATAGATAATAATTATAACGATGATAATAAATACACACCCTATTTTTGATTTGAAGAGCACATATCCGTTAACTGCAATGAGTAGTAGAGCAACGATGACCAGACACAAGCCTGCGATAGCGATAGATCCTGGGTTAATTGAAAGTATAAGAATGATGGAATGAACAAAACACGATGGAAAATACTTTCAAATAATCAACCTTATTCAATTTCGATATATTGAGATTGTATTCTTTTCTTAAAAACTTGGGAGCAAGTAAGATTTTGCGATACATACTCCTTTACTTATAACTCCAACCTGCACCAAAAAATAAGAATGTACCTAACTCTAAACCTAACCCTGGCACTAACTCTAAACCCATAACTTAAACCATGCACCAAACATTCAGAATGTACCTAACCTTAAACCTAACTATATCCCTAACTCTAAACCTGGAACGTATAGGCCGATTACAACATCTATAAACTATATTAAGAAATAACGTCCAAGGAAACTGTCCACGGAGCGTTATTTCTAAGCAACGCAAGGCATCAAATCGGGGGACCTTCCTAAAGTGATGCTTTTTTTCGTTTCAGTGCGCTACCCCCCCCCCCCCACCCCCGTTGAATACTTATTAAACGTCCTTGCTTCTCTTTTGCTCTCTGTTTAATACACTTTACAAATTCTCTGTTAATTCGTATTCTGTAACTAGATTTGTAACTAACCTATTTTCTCGGTAGAAGATTCTTTGATTTTCGTTGAAGTTATAATCCCCCCATCTTGAGTAGACCCAGGCATCGTAGCATTGGTCGTGGATGATGATGTTGCTGTGGTGATGGTAGTGGTGTTGGTTACGGTGGTCGTGGGTACCTCCGTTGAGGATACATTGGTTGTAGATACTTGAGTTGAAGTTGCCTGATTTGTCGGAGGTCCGTTAGTTGGGGTCATACTGCTTGTCACCATCTCTGTCGTCCCTAGTTCTGGCGTACTAGTACCTGTGGTTGTTTGCGCTGTTATCGTTCTTGCACAAAGCAGGGCAATTCCGAGCAGAAACACGCAGCCGGTAACCGATGGACACCGGTGTCTAAAGTGAACACAATATTTACCAGATATATTTTATTGATTTTGTATATTATAATATATTATAAAATATTATATAAAAGGCTTGGTAACTCTTTCAGTAAACAAGGAATATATTACAAGTTGACAACACAAACAACAACAACAACAACAACAACGAAGATGACAATATTACAACCCATAATCAGTCTAATTGAAGGCATGTATAAAGAATATAATAATAAGAAGACGACAAAAAAAAATAGAATATTTTAAATGTACATATTTACTACACTCAATTAGGATAATATGTAGTGGACATTAATTGTATTACTCAACATTCTGACATTGCTGTGAAATTAATTGATGAGATTATGAATACGGTATTGAAAAGTATAGACGACGGATGTGTTACGCGTGGTGTGTTTCTTGACTTTCAAAAGGCTTTTGACACAATAAACCATAACATATTATTTAAAAAGCTATCACATTATGGCATCCGAGGACATGCACTGAAATGGCTCGAAAGCTATCTTAGTGACAGAATGCAGTTTGTGAAATACAAAAAGTCATCATCAGAAAGTAGGTATATCAAATGTGAAATACAAAAAGTCATCATCAGAAAGTAGATATATCAATGTGGTGTACCACAAGGTTCTGTCTTAGGACCAACTCTGTTTTTAATCTATATAAACGACTTGCCAACTGTGACAAATTATTTCAATTTCAGACTATTTGCAGATGATTCTAATATTTTTCATACTTTTCCCAAAGGTGTAGATCAAATAGATGAGTGTGAAGTAAATGAAAATTTAAAATCAATACAGAATTGGTGCACTGCAAATAAGCTTACTATCAATGCGTCAAAAACCAATTTCATGTTCTTCAGTAGTCGTAGAAGAAAGGCTGTGCTTAAAGGGAAATTAAAAATATCTGGGGCAGAATTAAGAGAAGTGGAGGAAGCGACATTTGTTGGCATTACCATTGACAGACATTTAACATGGAATTCACATATAAAATCTGTTAATGACTGTATACGGAGAAAGGTCGGTATCCTCTTTAAATTACGGCACTTTGTCCCTAAACATATATTGATACTGTTGTATAAAGCTCTGATACAGCCACATATTACATATGGCATCGAGGTTTGGGGTAGTACTTATAAATCACACTTGAACTGTATATTTTATACTCAAAAGATGGCTGTACGTGCTATAACTTTCAAGCCACATCGTTCTCATACTAATGCACTGTTTCATGACCTCAAATTGTTGAATGTTTTTAAATTGCATAAATTATCTATTTGTACTTTTGTGTTTGATTTGATAAATGAACGATTACCTCATTCCTTAAAACATTATTGCAGTATGATACAACATGGATATTCCACAAGACAAAAAACGGGTCGACAATTACGTCTTCCTTTATTCAAAACGGACCAAGGAAAGTTTTCTGTTTCGTTTGTTGGAAGTAATTTTTGGAATATGCTTCCTACTGATCTAAGAATTGAGAGATCAAGAACCTCTTTTCGTAAAAAACTTACAAAATTACTCTTAAGTGAAAACCACGAATCATAACCTCGTAACTATATAGTTGTATATAGTTACCAGTCTCATTTTAATATTATACACAAATCTTATTTATAAGATTTGGAAACCCATCATGTATTTTTATATTAACTTTATTTTAGGCTTTAGATAACGAGAGTCAGACTCGACTAGCACATGTGCTATTTTTTACTCTATTTTACCATCGATCACAAACTCATTGTAAATAGTCATTTATTGTTTTACTCTTGAAGCAAAATTTACTTTATATTTGTCATAATGTACATGTATATCGCTGTATAACATGTATTTTTTATAATTCATGTCATGCATTTATGTTATATTGACATTGTCATTGTACATTTATCTTTTGTTTCAATGTTTTCAATGGTGGTGAATAAATAAATTCAAAATTCAAATAAATTCAAATTCAAATTCGTGATTATAGGTCCAAAGGAAAATATCCATACAGATGTTTAAAAAATATTTAGTATGGGAAAAATCAACGTTCATTTTACTAGGAATAATAATACAAAAATAATAATAAGCTTTCCGCTATACGAGTAAACCTAAAATCGTCATGGTAACTAGAGGGGTAATTTGAAAGAATCCCATATCGTGTTCAGCACCCTAAATACACTCTTCGTTCCCGATTAATTCCGTTTCACGTCCCTTTTCAACGATTTAAAAAGTAAATTTAATTCATTCTCCGTCGTAGGCGCACTCATGTGGACTATTCAAAAAAGAAAACAAACATATAAACTTGCATAGGCTTAAACAGTTGGCTTGGATGGAAGTATAATTTGAAGAAAAAAAAATGGTTTCATAAATTCTCAACATGTGAGATGAACTAGATATCAAATATTAGATACGAAAGTAATGAACTTTAGTTTACATCACAAACTGCCATATTCATCCTCCCGTTAGCAAAATGGTCACGCTGATCATTGTGATTTTATAGTGGATTTGTTATGTGCTAAACGTGCATGAGCGTTTTGCTCTAATTCCTAGCATTATCGTATAGACTCGAACACGAACATCTTATCAATAATGTAGCCGTATACAATTATATTCTACTTCATCTCTCAAATTGAGAAAGGAATTTAATACGGCAATTGGAAGAGAAAACAGGGTTGATCTTCAAAAAGGTAGTGATCTCAATTTAATTAAATCTTCCGATTTTTCTACATCACTCAGAACATATTTGGTAAGGTTTGATTCTCCTGATATCATCTTACCCCCTTTTTCATTTGTATTCCATATATATTATTTATCATCCATTCCTTTACCTCTTATTCTCATTACGTGTTATTCTTCCCCCTTTGCTTCTTTCCATTTACTCTCCTCCTGTACTTCCTCTATCATTTCTTTCTTTTCTCTTCCTCGTGTTCTCTTCCTCTTGTCCCCCCCCCCCTCTCTCTCTCTTTCTCTCTCTCTATTCTCGATTTCTTTTTCTTTTCTTCTCTTCTTTTGCATTTTTCTTCTTTTTCTTTTCTTGTATCTCGTTTTTTGTTTATTCTTTTTCTTCTCTTCGTCCTCTTCTCCTTCGTCAAATTTTTCAGTTTGGTCTGTCACACTTTCCTCTTCTACATGTTCTCGCTGGATCGTCCATGCAAACATTCATTTAGAATCTATTTATATTCATTCTCTATGTTACTGATCGTCGAAATATAAAAATAAATGTTCCTGTTTCTAATGTCATGTATACACCTAATCGGGTATCAGAAACTATAACTATGTATACTAGTGACTTTGAGAAATAAACATACAATATCAGCTCTCAGTTCCGCAATGCCATGACGCTTGCCTATAGACATGTTATACTGAACGGGGAAGTCCCCACTGATATTAGTAAAACATGTCAGTGAAAGTTTAAGCGAAAATCGATTTGAAATAAGAAAGTTCTGTGGTGTTTTTTAAGGTGCAAACAATCAAACACATATTGGCAACTCTGTGACGTATCTATATTAAAGGGTTCCCTTAAATTTGCCCTGCACTTCAAACGTCATAAATCTATATTTTCACTCAAGAAAATTGTCAATCATTCATCCCCTAAATAGTATTAGTGCAAATATGTTTTTAAACACCTGTATGAAAGAAATCTATTCCGTCTTCAATAACTAAGACAATCAAAGTTTATGAAATTGTCTGTAAAGAGCAAATTGTAAATATTTGTAAATAAACTGTATTATAATGTAAACACACACAAACACGCACATAGTTTGCAAGAATCTTCAGTCAATTGAAGGAGGCAGACTTAATCAGAAGAAGAAGGAGAAGAAAAGGAGAAGACCTCGCAAGATACGTCACAGTGATGCCAATTTGTGTTCCACTGATGTCAACTTCAAAAGTGTACAACTTGACTACCTTTCATCGGATATTGCTCAAACTTTCACTAATTTCTGTCTCTCGTTTCTCTGTTTTTATTAAACCAACTGTATTTTAATCAACTTAATATCAGGGTGTACTTCCCTTACAAATTATTCATCTCTTTCGGGTTTAAAAACGGCTGAAACTATCCCCGGATAAATAAAAAGACGGTAAGTCACTAACCTTTGAGTAAATCCTGCCATTCTGAAGTTCCGTTTAGAAGTTCTCGACATGCAAATGACGATTGCTCAAATCAAAATGAAGTACTGATCAACGGGTGATAACGCTTAACCACCAAGGGCTTCGGTTGATAATGACGATATATATTTATGAAAATGATATACATGTTCGCTTGCCAGGTATTCGTCTGTTAGATACTGGTGTTGAGTATCAATCAGGATGTTGTTTCTACTTGAAGGAGACTTTATTTTCTCACCGCACGTTCTTCCTGGTTCAGAGATGATAATGCTATATATAAGCAAAGCATCGTGGTGTCATACATTTCAATGGTCTGTCTAGTGTTTTAAAGGTAATTATCATGCGGAGGCGTCATGGTGTAGTGGTTCATTGACTTGAATCTCAATCCAAAGAGTTGAGGATTCGAATCCTCATCCATCGCTAACATTCTTTGACAAGACATTAATGATCCACAATCCAAAGGGATTGGGTATCTTTGTCTCAGATTCTGAAACAAAATCCTGGATTTAGCTCAAGCTGCAATCATAATTATAAACCAGATTAGTTCAATCAGAAACCCCATGACTTTTAGAAGCCGATCACTTGTATGATTATCATGATATTTATGATGGGAAATCGAAATGTTAAAATTCGTTTTCCTAACGGTTTCATAATACTACGACTATTGGGGAAAATAAGTATGGTAAAAACCGGTAACTCAAAGATTTTTACTTTTTTGAGGCACTTCATGATCATTTTGAAGCGCACATTTTTTGGGGCTTCAATATTACACCATATCACAGACACTGATAACACGTAGGGCCATGCATCTCTGATTTAACATTGTTAAACGATGCCTTTAAGATAATAATCATACGGAGGCGTCATGGTATAGTGGTTCATTAACTTGAATCTCAAACTAAAGAGGTGAGGATTCGAATCCTAGTCCGTCGATAACATACTTTGACAAGACATTAATCCACAATCCACATGGATACCTGGTAATTGCTAGGCCCCCGGGAAGAAAAGCAATGATGCTGACGAGGCGTCCCTGGGTATATAAATCATCATTACTATTCTTATTGTCATAAGTCATGGATACCGTCTTGGGCGCAGTTATGATTGATTCAAATAAATTGCAACTTGATATCGACTGTGTTTCACTTCTGTTTTAAAGAGCAAAAATTTGCAAGTTTGCGATTGATTGGCGGACTTGTAATAAATTCAGATCAATGTGAAATTTTTGCTACACAGGGACCTGGTAATTAACGATAAGAAATACATGCTTATAGAATCGGATCATAGGTTTTAGTACAGTTAACAATTAAATTGTTCACACCCTAACTAACTTTTGTAAATTTTTTAAAGTATGTGAACTTTTTATTTGTCCTGATTTATTTATCTTGGGAACGTGACAGTATTCAACAAGAGCCCTAATTCAACCGGTCCACTTTTCATTCTTGGCTTATCACAAAAACATCAGATTTACAAGGGGTATACATTATTTAGTTGTTAAATGTATAAACACATTCCATAGAGCACATAACAATGTATCTACATGTACAGAGAATGAGAAGAAGAAAAATAAGAGAAGTGAAGAAGAGAAAGAAGAAGAGGAAGAAGAAGAAGGAGAAGAAGAAGAAGAAGAAGAAGAAGAAGAAGAAGAAGAAGAAGAAGAAGAAGAAGAAGAAGAAGAAGAAGAAAAAGAAGAAGAAGAAAAAGAAGAAGAAAAAGAAGAAGAAGAAAAAGAAGAAGAAGAAGAAGAAGAAGAAGAAAAGTTAAGAAGAAGAAGAAATAATGAGGGATAAGAAGAAGAAGGAAAGGTCAAGGAGAACAAGAAGAGGAAGGAGAAAAAAGAGAAGAAACGAAGAAACGAAGAAGTAAAAGAAGAAGAAGAAGAAAAAGAAGAAGAAGAAGAAGAAGAAGAGAAGAAGAAGCAGACAAAGGAAATTTGATAATTGTTAGATGTTCATTTTATTTCAATTTATTTTCTGAAATATCCCATGTCTGATACTCAAGCTCTGAGCATATTATGTTTGAGTATGTGTTCTATAAATAGCAGTTTTGATCTCGCGGTAATCATGTACTTGTCCTAATTTCACTTTCATAGCAAGAAGCATTTGCCCTTCAAACAAATCTATAAATCTGTAACTCATGTACTCGAAGGGAAAGTCCGCCATGATATCAAATTCATACGAGCAGTTAAAGTTAAAGAGACATGTGATAAAGATGGACAGAGTTGGGAAAATTCAAAGTTGTAATTTATTAAACTCACATTGGAAACTCCGTGATGTCCCTTTCGCTCTACTTTCCCCTTTTGTGTACAAATGAATAATCAAATATATATAAACTTCCTGTTTGCTGTTAATGAAGGAACAAATCTCTTTTACCAGGGCAGAGATGACAAATAAAAAGACAATATTTGGAGAAAAATTTGGGGAGTTTATTTAAATTAGTAAACATTTGCATAATTTATTTCCCATTCAATTGCAAATTAGTTTCGTGAAAGCTCACAAAGTTTTATTATTTGTATACTTTATTGTTTATTTATTTCTAAATACTAAAAAATAATCACATACTCTAATTTCTATGATAGCATATTTACGTCAAGAGTTTACATTTCCTGCAAAGATTCTTTTAATTACATAATTGTACACTTATACATACTGATCGTTTCGATGTTAATAAAGAGGATGAACACATTTTTCAGATATTATGAATAAGATTTTGAATAGAATGCAAATTATTATCGACCATAACAATTTTTTCTTTATACATTTGCCTCTGTGTATCTGATTGGAATATTTTTAGTGCTCAAACTTAAAGGCAGGTAATGTGAACAGGAGAAGATATTATATGGTTCAAAAGTTCAGTTGTAATGTCAAAGCACTTTGATTATAAGAAAAATGTATCATTATCATTATTAATATTATTATCATTATTATTATCATCGTCATCATCATTTACATGTAAATATTAAATAGACAGAAACTGGATAAGGGTGGGGTTTTTAACTTTTAAAACAACTTCTTTGATAACTTTCAAAATAACTTTACTTGGAAATGCTGGCCGAGTTTCAGTTTCAGAATTTTGAAGCGAATCGTAATAAGAGTATATTTTCACATCATAACACCTCCTTTTTATTGGCGGAACCAAGGATATAAAAATGGTGTGGGGAGGGGGTCACAGCTCATATATATAGTTAAATTGGGCGAAAGGACACACATGTAACATTTATAAGACGTATAGTCTTACGGTTCACTTTTTAGTTAAGTACAAGGCGTCTAAACCCTGTGCCTCAATCCTAGGAAATAATTTTCATTTTCATTTTT
This sequence comes from Strongylocentrotus droebachiensis, assembly GCA_035222895.1. Classification (NCBI taxonomy): domain Eukaryota; kingdom Metazoa; phylum Echinodermata; class Echinoidea; order Camarodonta; family Strongylocentrotidae; genus Strongylocentrotus; species Strongylocentrotus droebachiensis. The sequence continues at coordinate 39,056 of JAVYIG010008500.1, forward strand.
CTTTTTCTTTACCAAGCAGTTTTTAGATTGCCACTCGCAGCAAACTTGCGAGTAAAAACATCACGGTTGCTTGTCTTCATTTGTAATAGCACCCTCTACGATGACTTCGACCACAATCTCATTCTTCTCGATTTGTCCCTCTGGTTTGTTGCTTTCATCGACGACGACAGCTGCAGCTGGAGCAGTGGCGTCTTTGCCGTCATTATTCTCTACCGGGTTCTTAGATTCTTCGTCATCGTTTTTGTTCTTAGAAGACCCTGCATTGTCCTCGACATCGACCTTCACGATCACCTCACCGTCCTGCTCAGTCGGCTGGTCGATTGGGCTCTCTTTGTTCAGCGAAGTCGACGAGTCGTTTTTCTTGTCGACGTCAGCGTCCTCTTTGAATATATCTTCGACGTCGCCCTCATTGACGCGGTCCTTCTTCATCAAATACATTTGAAGGGCGTGAAGAACCTCTCTTCGTGAACTGTAAACGATGCAAGATCATATGAACTATTACCAAGCTACTAGTATTCAATCTATCAATAAAAAATATCAAAATAATAATAATTTTTAATGAAATTAAAGGGCACGACAACTGCAAGGAATCGTAATCAATACTTAAAGTCCCCCTTAAGTGTTGGGAGCCCTAAATATTTGATGGCGAAATTTCACTTAAAACCCAATCTATGTATTCTTTTATCAACATTTGTCTTCAAATACTTTTTTTTAATCATTGCAGTAATGTGTCTTTAATTAATCCACTTTCAGGTGTGTCAATTTAAAAAAATGGCGCATTATAAATGTTCACTATTATTATTACGATACAAAATAAGTGAAATTTTGCCATCATTTTAAAGGGGCTTTATCCCCAAATATTAATTTAAGATTCGTTTGCTTAATAATCTGTATTATTTTTAAACCGGGCATGCATGGAGAAATGAATTTAAAGGAATAATTATAATAGTTTGTTGAACAAGATGTTCGTCGATAACTTTGTTTGTATCTTTGTTTGTTTACTTTCTTTCATTACATCATTATCAACGTGTCATCCTTTTGATCTGACGAAACATACGCAATCAATTAAAATATGGCTTACTTCCAAGGCACGAATGGGGCTAGAGATGTTTAAAGCCACACTGCACCACTTGTAGCTACTTGCTCCCTTTATATAGAAAACAATGCCTAATCGGTGACCATTGGTCCCCCATGATCCTCTCTTTCTTATGTTAATTGAGAGCTGAGTTGATGAGATAACCACCTGTGCAGTGATTATGCAGGGTGCTCTAATCCCTCCTATAAATTAGTACAGATAAGCCTTAAAAGATGCTCACTTTTTTTCTTACACAATTCATTCGGCAATATTTGTTTGTACGTATGATTACCCCGAATAATTTCTTAAACCTAGGGGCCCGAATTCACAAAGGAGGTTTGTCGACAAACCTAGGTTTATGTGCGTCATATGAAGCGTTTTGACGCGTTTTTACAAACCTATGACGCACATAAACCTAGGTTTGTCGACAAACCTCCTTTGTGAATTCGGGCCAGGGGGTTTAATTTTGTTTAGCTTACCCTAATTTTGATCGGAAGAATAGCAATCCATTAACCGCGATGATTAGAAGAATGACTACAACTAGACATAATCCAGCAACAGCCATAGACCCGGTCTCATCTAGGAAAAATATAAAACCAAATTGAGACCGTAAGAATATACAAATCGAAAAGTGTTTTATTTTTCACGAAAAAACCATGCTTGGACAAAATGGTAGCAATAGACACTTCCGATCATTTTGAAGGTTTATGACCCCCCCCCCCCCCCCCTTGGCGTTGTCCTTGCCAAACTATATCTCTTAAGCTATGGTCACAAATCAGAGCAGCGACCGACCGATCAGTAGCCTGCTCGGTCGCTGCTGGACTTTAGGCATCGCCCAGCGATTAGGTCGGTGCCGGGCGGCGACCGCCCAGGCACCGAGCGTATTTTGGGCGGCGAGTGAAAAGTGAGCAGGCGCCGCCCAAATTTTAACTCCGCGCTAAAACTTCAGCGGCGACCGAGCGATGCCCTAAAACCGAGCGGTTCCTGGGCGGCAGCCGCTCGGTGGCCGGGCAGCCGCCGGGCAAAATTGGTTAAAAACTCGCCGCTCGGCCGCCGAGCAGGCTACTTTTGGGTTATGTGACCATAGCATTACTAATGAACACAAGGGCCCGAATTCACAAAGGAGGTTTGAGCTCAAACCTTGGTTTTCGTACGTCATATGACGCGTTTCACGCGTTTTTTACAAACTTGGTTTGTAAAGAACAAAAGGAGGTTTGGCGAAACAAAAGGAGGTTTGAGCTCAAACCTTGCTTTGTGAATTCGGGCCTTTGTGTTTACGTCTTAGCCGAGAAACTTAGGAGCATCACATAATGTGGAACAAGATTAGAATTTGCCAGTGCCCAAAAACCTACGAGATCTTCGGAAACTAAATATTCAATATAAATAATAATAGCTAGTTCTTATATTTAGGTATAGCACACCAAAAATAAGTACAACAAACACATGTTTTCTGATGATTGCAAATAATCAAGCTTTATGAAAGATTCAAAAAACAAAAAACTGAATTGAAATCGGTCAATGCGTTGTGATTTTATACCATTTTTTTGATATCGCAAAATTACCGAAAAACCTGCCAGAAATGGTCAAATTGGCAAAAATTGCAAAATTCGACAAAGTTGGCAACTTAATTCATCACTTTCTTGGACACAAATAATAAATTAATTTATCAAACACTAAAATATCATCTTTGTGGTAAAAAATACAAAAAAGAAAATTCATATACCTATTACCGTTTTGAAAACAGAAGCTAACAAAATAAGTCATTTTTGCCATTTTTGCGAATCTGCAGATGTGAAAAAGTTGTGAAAATAACTAAGTCTGCCTAATTAAGATGCACATATGTAATCAAATCAAAACCGAACATGATACATCAGTGAAACCTATGTATATCAGACAGGTATGGAAATATATTTCATTTGAAATATTAAAAAATCATGAATATCCATCAAATATGCAAATTAGGTCATTTCAGCTAATTATATATTCGCGCACTTATTATGCAAATTAGGAAAGTCAAACCGTTCATTTTTTTGGCATTTTTTAAATCATATATTCATCATCATCATCATCATCATCATGATACGAGGAGAGGTAGATCCTGTAATCCTCGGTCACTTCTTCAGGGTTGGTTATGTTCTAGAGGTTAACTCATTGCACATGCGCAGGTTTAGGACGGTTTTGATCATATCAAATTAACTTAGTTCAAATCGCTCAGACCACCAGTGCTTATCCAGTCTCATCTTGAAGATATCAATGGAGTTAGAGTCAATTATTTCTTGAGGGAGACTATTCCAGTCGGACACCACTCTGTTGCTGAAAAAGCATTTCCTTATGTTTAGACGAGACCTTTCCTTGAAAATCTTTAGAGAGTGTCCTCGGGTTCGAGTATTCAGTGATAAGGTGAAGAAGTGACTTGGGTCCAGCTTTACTAAGCCCTTTAGTATTTTGAAGACTGTAATGGCATCGCCTCTCCGTCTCCTATAGTACAAGGAATGTAGGTCGAAAATCTTTAGCCTGTCTGTGTAGGGAAGTTCTCTCGTCTCTGGCATCATCTTTGTCGCTCTCCTTTGGACCCTTTCAACTTTGTAGCCATCTTCCTTCCAGCGTGAGTGCCATAGGATGTTACCATATTCCAAGTGTGGTCTTACTAATGTCTTGAATAGGAGGGGTAGAGTCTTAGTGTCCAGCCTGGTGAAGGTACGTCGTATTATTCCGAGGAGTTGGTATGCTTTGTTTACTGCCATAGATACATGTTCATGGAACTTAAGTTCGACATCTACTTGTACAACCAGGTCTTTTTCAAGAGTGGATATCTTGACTTCTTCTCCTTTCATGTGGTAATTGTCCTTTCTGTTGTTTCTACCCAGGTGAATAACTGCACACTTGCTTTGGTTGAAGGGTAGTTGCCACTTCTCAGCCCACAAGGTGAGATTTGTCAGGTCCGTCTGTAGTGATGAGGAGTCTACCTGATTTCCTACTTCTCTGTATAATTTGGTGTCATCAGCAAAGAGTAGAATCTTGGAGGTAACTTCGTTGGGCAAGTCATTTATGAAGATGACAAACAGAATAGGCCCAAGGATGCTCCCTTGCGGAATTCCGCTCTTCACCGCAGTCCATGTAGATGTCACTCCATTCATAGCTACTCTCTGCTTTCTACCTTTGAGGAAGGCTTCAATCCAGGAAAGTAGTGGATTCACAATTCCATGAGCTTCCAGCTTAAGAAGTAGTCTTTCATGCGGAACGGCATCAAACGCCTTTCTGAAATCAAGATATAAAATGTCGATAGGCTGATTGTCGTCAAGAATCTTAGACCAATCCTCCATTGCCCACAGAAGTTGTGTCATACATGATCTCCCATTCACAAAGCCGTGCTGACATTCCGAGAGGAGTTCGTTTATATCAAAGTATTTCATTAAGGCATCTCTAATAATACTTTCAAGCATTTTTCCGATGACTGATGTTAGAGTAACTGGTCTGTAGTTCTCTACTGCCTTCCTGCTTCCTTTCTTATAGATTGGAGTAACGTTTCCTTGCTTCCAGTCTTCCGGAAGTGATTTCTCCTCCAGTGACATGTTGAATAGGACTGCCAGGGGTTCCGCCATTTCCTTGGATATTTCTTTCAGCAGTCGGGGGTGGATATTGTCAGGTCCAGCTGATTTATTTGCATTCAGGTTTTTGAGTTTCTTTTCCACTGTTTCTGGGTTTGTTGTCACTTTATCGATGCAGGAATCGTTGTTTAATCTGGTCAATGTTGGTAGGTATCCAAGGTCCTCATGAGTGAAGACGCTAGCAAAATAGGTATTTAATGCCTCAACTTTTTCCTCATCAGTCTGTAGTGTGGTGCCATCACTGCTGATTAAATCACCAATGCCAGATTTTGATTTTCTCTTGTGATTTGCATAGTTCCAAAATCCTTTAGGATTTATACCAATATTGCTGATGAGGTCATCTTCATGGTCTTTCCTAAGTTGACGTGTCATTCTTCGAAGGCTATTGGTAGCTTCTCTGTACATCTTGTTGTTGTGACTACATCTCGATTTTCTATGAAAGACTGTGGGTCGGGGTGTTCTGGTTTCTTCTACTTTCTGCTTGGGTGTTTCTCAGTGTAGAAGCAAGTACTTCATTTTCTTCTACATTACTCTTTCTTTCTTTTAGGTTTGTTGACCTTTCAGACATTTGGACTACTCTTCCTCGACGTATAATGAGATTGTTCTCACCACCTTCGCGTCTGACTTTTAGTTCTTGTCTCAGCTCATATTTTTCCTGACGCTGCATTCGTGTGAGGTCTGGTGATATATAAGTATCTTTCCAATTCCCTGAAATTCTGAGACTTCTAGCCTTTTCCAATATGTCTCTCTTCCTTCTTGCAGTCTCTAGTTCCATTAGTAAGACTCGAGGTTTGGTTTTCTTGTTTTGTTTTTTTCCGCCCAGTCTTATGGATCTGACTATTTTTGCATTTCGTACATTAAGCTGATTAAGAATATCGTTGACAGCTTGAGTGTCTGCTTCTTGTCTTTCCTGATAGTCATCAGATGTTGATTCAGGTATGTTGTAGAAAATCAGATTGTTCTTTCTCTTTTCTCTATCAATCATTTCATCCATTGTCACCATATTTACAACATCGGAAGATCTACCACCATCATATGCTTTTCTACTGGTACTAGGTTCAGGGTAGGTACTTGCAGACTGGGAGCCATCTGGTTTGGATTCATAGTGGTTTATCCTTACTGAAAGACTTGTCAGGTTAGAATTGGCTATTTCTGCATAGGACTTTCTAAGACTCTTTTCTCCTTCAATTACTATGTCCTTCATGGTTTCATGTGCTTGAGAGACAATTTTGCAGATATTTTGACTCAGTTTTTTTCTCTATTCTGCTTGCAATTTCTTCAACATCATGTGATAGCATGGTTTGTGCATCTTTCACTGCATTCTTTGCTGCTTTCAGGGCTTTATCGTCACAGTCAACACAGAACCAATATAACTGATTGCTCTTGCATGAACTAATGAGTGTGTAAGTATCCTCACTCATCTGTTGACAGGTCAAGCATGACCATTTATTACACACTTCACATTTAATCATACGATTTGTCTTCCTCTGGCATTTTGAGCACTTGAAATCTTCAGTGACATTGTCACCAACACTGTTGTTATTGGGCTTGTTAACTACAGACTTACTGGTTTCGGCTTTAGATTTGATTGACAACTTCTTACTAGCCTTGGTCTTGGTCTTGGGTTCTTTCTTGTCTTTCTCTAAAGAGAAATTCACCACTCTTCGTGCTTTATTTGTTGCTTCTTCTGTTACACGATCTCGTTCTGGATCCCTGGTATCCTGACTGATACTCAACAAGGTAGACGCAGGCTGAGATGTCTCGGACATCTGACTTCCAAGTTCGTCCCGCGTTGATTTTGGCGAGTCAACTTCGTCTTCAGATCCAGGTCGAGTCCCCGAGCTGTCAAGCGGCAATGCTTTCTTATTGAAGGGGGATAGTTTCTTCAGCTTCTTCTGAACTTTCTCCATGGTCAGAATCCACCTAAAATCTCCCCTAATTCAACCAATCTTACTCCAAAGAAGCAATATGATGTACAATTCATAGATCATATTTACACCAAATATTAACCTCAAATTCCAAATATTTTTGCATTGCCAATAAAATATGGCGATGGAAATTACTTGGATCACCGTCATAGCTATTTCCTCATATGTTACACAAATTATTTAGAAAAACCGATCATATGATAAGAATTTGCAGACTTTCAGCTACATCACAGTATATTTGTATTTTTTTAAAAAATGTCAGATTTGAGGATTTTTGACGATTTTCCGAGAAACCATTCAACAGGCCATAGCATTCCACAGGGACTGAATTTTAGAGTAACAAAAAGTTTGATGACCCCAGTACAATTGTGGCTACCTTGAGTGTAAACAACAATTTGATTAAATGAGTGAAACACATGAGGATATTGCATTTTTTGTAGGGGAGTTTTATACATTGAGGTGCATTTTCACCACGCAGAATAACAATGCGAGTCAATGGGCGATCAGCGGGCCATGCATGTCACACAATCATGGCTGAAAAGACAATTATTCTAATTAAATAATTTAACATATTTCCCACATGCCTATAACAATGAAACTACACAGAATTGTAGTTAAAGGTATGCTTGAAATATATGTGAAATAATTTTTTTTTTAAATATTGTTTAGTTTTTTTTAAATAAATTTACAAAAATTGCTATTTCTACCAACTGACTGCTGTTGTGTGAGTGCGCGTGTGTGTGTGTGTGTGCATGGGGCAGACTGTGTGCACAGGCATTGTGATCACCCTACTTATATAGCGCTTTTCAGGACCGAAGGATATATATATTATTAAGTGAAAATCAGTATGGTCTCGTGTTCAAGCACAAATATAATTACCTTGTTTGTTTTAATGTTTAATGATAATAACAATAATAGTGGGTTCTTGTATAGCGCCCATGTCTGTCAGACTTGACACTCCTGGCGCTCCCGATTAGGGTTATGCATCGCTTTGGGTACTTTGGAGGATTTTTCATGGGATGGGTTTTTTTTCCTCCAAACTTGTTGATATGCGCTCTTGCCGCCTTCTTTCTTGGAGATATAGCGTTTTTTGTTTGAAAGGGTTTTACAAATGGGATGGTTTCTTGATGCACTGGTGGAGACTATCATCAAGATTGGTGTTTAATATCCCCGACACGGCACCAATGTTCTGTTGCAAGGCATTGATCTACATTTGACACTCCATACCCAGGAGAGAAATGGGGACCTGGTAGGATTACAAAAGCCTTTGTGTTTAATATACAGTGTGTCCCAGAAAAAACGAAACCGAGAAGTATCGATGTTTTATCATAACTTAATCACAACCATAATCAATGAATGATGCATATTTTACGCATGAGTGATTAAAAGCAATTTGAAGGAAGGAACCAAAAAGTAATTTGGCGGGCGGTATCTGAATTTCAAAGAACAATTCATATTTCTAGAAAGTTCATTTTCTGCTCTTTCATATGATACCTCAATCAAGAAAAATGAGCCAGGAATAACAAAGTACTGTTTGTTTGAAGTAGCCCTTACATTTTCATAATTTTAACAAACGAATTCGTTTTCACTGGGTGCCTGCCGTAGCAAAAAGCGTTGACAATCAGCCATGCATGAAGATTCTCGTCTACGGCTGATTGTCAACGAAACGGAGTTAAGTCTTTAGTTCATTTTGTTTATTGATACGGCAGGCAGCCAGTGAAAACGAATTCGTTTAATAAAATTATGGAAATGCAAGCACTACTTTAAACAAACAGAACTTTGTCATTCCTCGCTCATTTTTCCTGATTGAGGTGTCATATGAAAGGGCAGAAACTCAACTTTCTAGAAATGTGAATTTTTCTTCGAAATTCAGATACCGCCCGCCAAATGTCTTTTTGGTTTCCTTCCTTCAAATTGCTTTTAATCACTCATGCGTGAAATATGCATCACTTGAGTAGCATCACATGAAAGAGGAGACTCTAAGCTTTCCAAATATGTACCATTCATTAATTATAGTTGTGATTAAGTTATGATAGAACATCGATACTTCTCGGTTTCGTTTTTTCTGGGACGCACTGTATAGTAATTTGCCCTGATGGTGACCATATGGTAGGAATACTCCCCAGGGATTGGAGATGGTGCACATTGTGCGTGAATGAATCCTGTAACTATGTGCTATAAGTCATGATTATTGTTATATCTAATCACCACAGTATTGAAAACTATTAACGCTTTATAATAATATGCCACGCTAATATTATATCTCCCTGTGCATAAAAAAAGCCATCGTCATAATTATGGCTATAGTGTGTTTCATAAAACTGCAAATGACTTAAATCTTTAGGACGATTTGTTCAGTGCCGCATTTATGACACTAGAAAATGTACATGTATTATTGCGTGTTGTCTCCATAAAAACTTTGCAAACCTTTTATTTCAGGCTTGAATAAGTTCAAAGAACAAATAAGATTATTGATTTGCAACCCTATAATTGATCACTCACCTCCTTGTTTAAGGGTTGAGTCGTTACTTCCAGTTTCATCACCCTGGCTTAATGTGGTTTCCGTTTCGTTGGGCTTTATGTGGGGTTCGGCTCTGTTAGAAGAGGTTGAAATGGTTTCGTGACCATTCGAAGTGGCTCCATCAGACGTATCCCGTGAAGATGCAGAAATCAGAGGATTAAGGGTTGTTTGTTGATGTACCGTTGGTGCTTCCGAAGACGGTTTGATTGAGCCTGTGTTTGAGCCTGAAGTTGAGCCTTTGGTCGAGTATGTGGGTAGGGTTGTGGTAGAGCGTGAGGTCGAGAGTGGTGGTGGGGTTGTGGTAGAGCTTGAGGTCGAGAGTGGTGGTGGGGTTGTGGTAGAGCGTGAGGTCGAGAGTGGTGATGGGGTTGTGGTAGAGGGTGAGGTCGAGAGTGGTGGTGGGGTTGTGGTAGAGCGTGAGGTCGAGAGTGGTGGTGGGGTTGTGGTAGAGCGTGAGGTCGAGAGTGGTGGTGGGGTTGTGGTAGAGCGTGAGGTCGAGAGTGGTGGTGGGGTTGTGGTAGAGCGTGAGGTCGAGAGTGGTGGTGGGGTTGTGGTGGAGCGTGAGGTCGAGAGTGGCGATGGGGTTGTGGTAGAGCTTGAGGTCGAGAGTGGTGGTGGGGTTGTGGTAGAGCGTGAGGTCGAGAGTGGTGATGGGGTTGTGGTAGAGCGTGTGGTCGAGAGTGGTAGTGGGGTTGTGGTAGAGCGTGTGGTCGAGAGTGGTGGTGGGGTTGTGGTAGAGCGTGAGGTCGAGAGCGGTGGTGGGGTTGTAGTAGAGCGTGTGGTCGAGAGTGGTGGTGGGGTTGTGGTAGAGCGTGTGGTCGAGAGTGGTGGTGGGGTTGTGGTAGAGCGTGTGGTCGAGAGTGGTGGTGGGGTTGTGGTAGAGCGTGAGGTCGAGAGTGGTGGTGGGGTTGTGGTAGAGGGTGTGGCCGAGAGTGGTGGTGGGGTTGTGGTAGAGCGTGTGGTCGAGAGTGGTGGTGGGGTTGTGGTAGAGCGTGTGGCCGAGAGTGGCAATGGGGTTGTGGTAGAGCGTGTGGTCGAGAGTGGTGGTGGGGTTGTGGTAAAGCCTGTAGTCAAGTCTGTGGGTGAGTTTGTCTCTGAGATAGCATTTGTCGAGTACTCCGTCCACGCACCAGTTTGTGCTTGTGCGTATTCCGCAACCATTATGACAATCATAAGAAAAATTACACTGGAGATAAACGACGGTGACTTAGATCTGTGTGAAAACAAGAATAAGAAAATAAGTCTAGAAAGGAACAGCGATGCAATAAGGCAATTTAGTGTATTAATGATCCCTCAATTCGCCCCACGATGATCGTTAATACTATATTCGATACCTTTAAAGTAACATTAGAGATAAATGCGTTCAGATATATTCAAATTGCTTTTGAGATTTGCCAAACAATGTCGACATTGTGTTTAATGCATTTTATCTTAAACAAATCTAGATAAGAACACCTGCAGATGGTGATATCCAAATAATTTCAAAATAAGGGAGAACAACAATATGTTTACATAATCGCTGTGTAAAACAAATATGTTATTCTTAAAATCATACGTATTCTTTCTGTGTGCTCCGGCGTTGATTGTTAAACGTTTGTCTTTGAGCAACCGACACTCGAAGTAAGGGGTAGATATGTTTAATTAAGCCTCCTCAGATATCCCGAAAATATTAAAGTTTGTCATTCCTATGTTTGAAAATTAGTGCAAAACCAAAACCACATACCTCTGAAATAGTTGTGCCATTGTAGTGCTCTATTTAACAGGAGTTCAAAAAATACTTTCCAAATCGAAAATGAAAATGATGATGAGCTGGAGGTTTAGGTGATGAGGCACCAAGATTCGAAGTTAAAATGATCACTCACAATTCGATACCATATCTTATGGTATAAGATGATGGCGTCTTATTTTCTGCAAGATGTAGCACTTGGAATTGGCTCAAATGAAATAAGATACTATATGTTTTTAAGCCCCCATCTTCCTCGTACAGGTGTTAATCAAAATGATATGCTAGTATAATTTTCAGCCAAGGAAAACAGAAATGTTATGGTTCTAGACTATTTTAATGATCATCGTCATCATTTCAAGTTATCGTCAGGTATTGTTTGCCAGTATATGGAAGAGGAAGAATCAGTTGCCAACCCCCTCTCCGATCATGCGTCATGGATCATGTTACTATTAGCTTAGGCGATCTGATGACTTGTATTGTACAATTATTAAACCAGTCATTGTGAAAAGATCATCTTCAACTGCAATTTTTTGAATGGAATTACAACGATTAAAATGCGACAATGGAATCATCAACTTTAGCTAGGCCATGTTTTGGCAAGTTAATTTACTGTTTATTCTTGTCTCGGAAACAAATTTGCAATTGAAAAGAAACTGATGATATATAATATAGGTATAATAGGCTGACTTCGAATCATTGGGTCATCGCGTCGGGTCGGGTGGTCGCGATAGCCGACCTGTAATGAAAAAATACCCTTTATTCACGAAATGTTGGAGGTAATGGTTGTGAAATAAAACCCTTTAATCTACAAATGGTCTGGTCCAATGTACATGACACTTTGTGAAAACCCTATACGAAAGGTTGCGTCATCTTCATTTGATATTCCAATTTCGTTTCACGAAAGGTCATGGTGGGTGCAAAATGACTAAGATGATGAGCAGTATTTTCGAAAAAAACGTTTTCTCATTCTTTTGTTAAGAATTGACATAAAGTTCTCAGGAAATTCTGCAATTCATGTTTGAGCCTTTTATCTCTGTTGTTACTATATGACCATACCTAACCATTTGACGTTTGTATCGTTAAAAGTCATTTGTTAATAATACCAACCCCTTGACAATAAAGCCCTTATTGTTATGAGTATGTAATCATGGAAGGTGCTGTACACCAGAATATGGGGTAATAAAGGCGTGTCTGCACCATCTCGAGATTGCGAAATATCCAGCTATTTTGAACTAGAGTACCTATACCGTGTGTCTCAAAAAAAACGTAACACTTTTGAAATGGTTGCCAAATTGAGCATATATAATTTTATGAAAAAATGTCTATATGTATGGAAAGCTAAAGGACCAACCTTTCATATGATATGAAAAAATTAAAAAAAAATCATGCTTCGATGGACAGTGTTCACTTAAGTTAGAGGTATGAAAATGGGCCTGCGCAGGATTTTTCCTTCCAATTTTGGACAGGTAAATTACTTGTAACTTACAAAATAAGGTCGATATGAGATATTCATGATCGATGGATCAAAAGGATATTTTGAATCAAAAGGATATTTTGAATACCTCGAATTCTGGTATTTTCAATGCATAATGAATGATGTACTTAGCTATTACATGTTTGGGTCATTCATAAAACCTGAATAAAATGTGATTGATGATCCACCAAACTTACGGAAGAAAACTGATAAAGAAAAGGCAAGGGGTAGGTGATGGGATGGGAAAAGGTTGTGGGGGGGAGGAGAGTGGGTTGCATAATGTCAATTATGATTTTGAATACGGTATTTCAATTTAACATTTTCCCATTCTTCCTTCATCCTGTTCACATCTACCAGATCAATGATACAATAAGATGGGAGTGGAAGTTGGTGTGTGTGTGTGTGTGTGTGTGTGGCAGGGGTGGTGTTTGGGGATTGATAAATGACAGAGAGAAAGGACTGGTATTCAAAACATCCTTTTAACTCTTAATCCATCGATCATGAATATCTCATATCAAACTTATTTTGTATGCTAAAAGTAACTTACCTGTCCAAAATTGGAAGGAAAAATCCTGCGCAGGCCCATTTTCATACCTCTAACTTAAGTGAACACTGTTCATCGAAGCATGATTTTTTTTTCAATTTTTTCATATCATATGAAAGGTTGGTCCTTTAGCTTTCCATACATATCAACATTTTTTCATAAAATTATATATGCTCAATTTGGCAACCATTTCAAAAGTGTTACGTTTTTTTTGAGACACACGGTATATAGGTACTCTATTTTGAACTATCCCGATCGAAAGCTATCCAGCTATTTGCGTCTTCACCAGACCGATACGCTCATCACCAACTAGCTCGAAAAATAATCTCGAGATTGACGCATGCGCACTTCAGCGAATGACTGTACGGCCAGCGCGCGGATTTAAGATTTTACCCGCGCTGTAAAACGTAAACAAGTACTGGCTCGCTTGTCCAGTGAGACATTATTAACACCTAAGTACAACGGCGAACAGCAAACAAAAAACAAAACAAAGACAAAAACAAACTAGACGAGTAAATGCAGAAAACTGACGATTTGAACGCAAAAAATACGGTAGATGTACGCTGAGCTAACTGAGTGGTATAGATCACAATGTGCGCGCTAGTAGAAGTAAACAACAACACGGAAAACCGGAAATCGTTGTGCATGATGGGATCGGGATTATTACTCCGTACTTCGGTCTGGTGAAGACGCTCGCAAACTATCCCGCTAGTTCGGAAATAGAAGGATATTTTGCAAACTAGACCGAGATATCTTGGGATATTATCCCGACCAACTATCCAGCTAATTTGCCACTTCGGTCTGGTGAAGACGCAAATAGCTGGATAGTTTGCGATCGGAATAGTTTCACCTCAACATTTTTTTGGGGTTTTATGTGCGCTTCACATACCCCTTGTGAGGCATTTTTACTTTGTGGGGTATTTTTTCAGGACCCCACAGAGAGTAAAGTCTTTCAAATGACTGTATATTCGGTGACCTATGCCCTGCGGGGCATTAGAAGTGGTACCCCATAAATGACATTTTGTGAGCGTGTGCTAAAACTTGCACACTTTTTTTATGGTAACATCGTAAGCACACCGCCGGGTTGTTATCGCCAGGTTGTACCAGGGTATACAAGCCCTGGTTGTACATACCCCACTAGTAGGGGACCACAAGGTATATCTGGAACGCACAGAAATACCCCCACAATCAGGTGCCCCACAAAGGCCCTGATGTGAGAATGCGTGTGTGTACGTGTGTGTATACACGGCGTGTATGTGTGAGTGGGTGTGCGTGTGTGTGCGTGTGTGTGTGTGTGTGTGTGTGTGTCTCTCTCTCTCTCTCTCTCTCTCCCTCTCTCTCTCTCTCTCTCTCTCCCTCTCTCTTTACCTCTCTGTCTTTTTTTCTCTTTATTGAATATATTCTGCTTCATCTTTCAAATTGAGAAAGGAATTTGATGCAACAATTGGAAAAGAAAACAGGGGTCGATCTTCTAAACGGTAGAGATCTCAATCGAATTCATTCCTCCGATTTTTCTACATCACTCAGAACATATTTGTTAAGGTTTGATTCTCCTGATATCATCTCCCCCCCCCCTTCCAATTTTATTCCATATATATTATTTATTATCCCTTCCTTTTCCTCTTATTCTCATTACTTGTTATTCTTCCCCTTCTGCTTCTTTCCACTCACTCTCCTCCTTTACTTCCTCTATCATTTCTTTCTTTTCTCTTCCTCATGTCCCCCCCCCCCTCTCTCACTCTCTCTCTCTCTCTCTCATTCTCTCTCTCTCTCTTTTTCTCTTTATCTCTCTCGTTATCTCTCTCTCTCTATCTCTCTCGCTATGTCTCTCTCTATCTCTCTCTCTATCTCTCTCTCTCTCTCTCTCTCTCACTTTCTCTTTCTCTTTTTCTCTGGCTATGTGCCCCTCAAACTTTGTTCTTAAAGTCCCCCTTTGGTTCTAAAAGGCTCAAATAATCTTAAAAACCAGAAGTTTGTTTTATTCAATAGCATTACTATTTACATTCGCCATTTATTATTTCAATGATACTTGTTCAAAGGCCTGCTCCGATCTAGTAACTCTATGTCATTTCTTCTTCTGTGCATGAACCAGACGGAGGCACACAAACAAAGATAAACAATTTAATTATTCAGTGAAACCATAATATCATACATGAAACAGAATGAGATGTCTTAGAAACAAGTATCACACTTGGCTGGCAAGCCTTCTTTTGGATTGACATTTAGCCCAATGTTAATCAAGCGTACTAACTACCACAGATCCACAACATTTGTTTTTTTTAATATAAACGTTTATCCATAGATATACTCATAAAGAGATTACAAAAATATGACATTTATGTACATTGAAATAATATTTAAATTCAAATCAGATAATAGCTGTATATCGCGGATTGTGAACTCATGTTTTGTTTTCAACATCATGTTCATAGTGAATTTAGAATCATAGACCTATGATCTTCACTTAACTTCACGCTATGTATAGAACATGACGTTCAATAATTGCAATAGACGTAGTTATTATATTCAAATCCCAGCGCATAATGACAAGATATCAGCACACACAAAAATGACACAGGTGTTTTAATTGCCTATAATTATACAAAGTGTAAAAGATAACCTTTGTTTGCACATAATCAGACCGTATATTTTATTCGCCCTTTGAAAATGAATGTAACAAGTTCATCGGTCTATGGTGAAATTGCGTAAATTTCTGCAGTAAGTGATACAAAGGAAAGGAAAGAGTGCTCATATATTACGCCTCCGGCACATCTTTGCTGGTGGAGGCAATGTAAATGCTGACTTCAATATGGTAATTGCTATCAGTCCTTCCACTTGTCATTTTCAACATCAACAAAGGATACTAACAGCCTACCTTTTTTGTTATTGTAAGATAGATATGTACCTCTGTACATATATAATTATATGTGTTGCATCTTTTGTATATAGAAGCGTCAAAAGGTTGTATACACAGAGATAACAAGCAGACTATAATTATCTGCACTTTGCTGCATTCAATTATGTTATTATGCCTGTTTGTAAACTCATTTGTTTTGTTTGCTTCTTTTTATTTACATAAACTAAGAAACAATGAATAATACAAAACGAATTTGGTATACAGACATGATGCAAAGCCCAACTTGAGCTGGATGAAAGAAGGAGTTATTATTAGGCTTCAACCGAAACATGACTTGGATTAACAAAATACAACTTTTCTTCCATGGAACCGTTCAGTTTCAGTTCAAATGGGAGAAGGGACAACAACTGCAGAGCCAATGCTGCATACGGTGCTTATAACCAAAGATGATGTAATGGTCATTCTGATGAGATGTCGAATGAAATACATCTTTGATGTGCCTGTCAAGGTGCCTGTCAAGGTGCCTTTGGTTTCAGGATATTGGCCAGGAGTCCAGCGGCTGAGTTCTGTGTAGGGACAGTATTCTTCCGTCTAGGTCTAGCACAGAAAAGATAAAGAGAATGAAAGGGAGGTTGAAAATAATAACCAAAGGCTAGTTCAGGCTATATCCCGGACAACTATCCTAGCACATTTACCCGTAAATGTTCCCTGATAAACTCGTCATTATGTTTTTTCATTTATTACCAAAAAAAAAAGATTTCATACAGGTACAGAGAGTTAACAGATATTATGTACACCATACACAGCCCGGATACACAGACATATTTTGCTAGAAGGAACTAACAAAATAGCATAATGCTCATTGATAAAGGACATAACAACCCATCCATAAACGTATATCTTCTAGTTGTAATTAGTAGGGATAGTATTTAAAAAAGGGGTACTTGAAAAATTGAACAGTTTCTCTAAGATGAGGGGGTGGGGCGAACCAATCCTATAACCTTTTCTGAAATGCATGTACCTGTAATAACACAGAAACACGAATCAAGAATATACATTGTACAACTTACGATAAATGCGGCCTATACGCTGGTACAGGTAAGTTCTTGTTGTCTACTGGTGTTTCTTGCTTGGCTTCCTGGTCGACATCGCCTTCGTTGACCTTGTCGTTGGTGGTCAAGTCTTCCTCAGGATTGGGTGTAGGCTTAGGCTTAGGTTTAGGCTTAGGCTTGAGCTTAGCCGTGTTGCCAGGAGTCCGATTGGGATCTATGATATCAGCTAGCAGTGAGCGGGACGAGACGGCACCTGTCGGAGCTGGGGTTGACCTGTTTGGAAAACAGGGTTCTTTGTAATGACGTCATACGACTCACATTTCTGTATCTCTAATAGGTTTCAGTGAATACGAGCAATCCTAAAGCTACGTGGACGTTAACATGACTTCAAAGACAAATTTAGCTATAACATGTAGCCACGCGTACTACCTTCATAATTATAGCCCTCCTCTCCCCAAACACCATTTCTTTTCTCAAACATCATATTTCTTTACATTTTCAGAGAATAATGGCTCGATTTTTTTTCTCGAAAAAAGAAGACTTCGCATTCCTCTTTTTGTAGTATTGGAATTTAGTGTGTGTTTTTTAACTATGTTTTAAGTACAGTATCTTTAATACATGAACCTGTTATAACACAAAACACAAATACAGAATATACAGTTACAACTTACGATGCAGACAGCCTATCTGCCGGTTCAGGTAAGTCAATTCCTTCCTGGTCAACAACGACTTCGTTGACCTTGTCGGTGCTGGTCAAGTCTACCTCAGGAATGGTGGTGGATGTAGGCTTAGGTTTAGGCTGAGGCTTGGGCTTAGCCGTATCGTTGGTGGTCAAGTCTGCCTTGGGTAAGCCCTTGTCGTCTGCTGGCGTTTCTTGCTTGTCTCCCTGGTCGACATCGCCTTTGTTGAGCTGGTCTACCTCATGAACGGTGACGGGTGCAGGCTTAGGTTTAGGCTTAGGCTTGGGCTTTACCGTTTTGTCAGTAGCATGCTCGGGATCGATGACATCAGCTTTGATCGGCCTAAGCGGAGCCGGTCTTGATCTATTTGAAAGCAGTTTTTAATTTAAAATGACGTAAAGTATTAAATACGGGCAGGAACTTTGTGGCGCAGTTCATACAAATATTAACAAAACTTTGTGGCGCAGTAGCCACCATGTTTACGTTAAAAAAAATCAGGGTGTGTTGCTGTCTTCGAGGCGATGAACTGCATTATATCTGAACGAACCTTTAAAGGGTCAAAGGTTATAGAACATAATAATTGTTCAACACCGATTGGAATACGGATTCACGGACGGCTATTTGGGGTTTAATTCTTAGAAGATTATTTTATCAAACTCAAATATTATTATCAAATACAGAAATTCTGAAAAATTCACAGTACGAATACGAAAAGATGGTTAAATTCCTGTCTCACAGCGATATATTTCATTTGGGATTAGGATTGGGGGAGGGGCTGCCTAAGCATATAAACCGAAGAATACAATAGAACATAGTACACTCATATCACATTTGTTTACGAAAATCCTTTGTGATGGGAAATTCCCCCCTTCCACTCCCCTTCCCCACCCCCCCCCCCCCCCTTCGACTACTCTTAATCATGTCGACGTGTACATACGGTTCCATTGCGAGGATGTCAACAGTCTCGTTTTTCTGGTCAGGGCCCTTGTCGGCATCGTCCTCGCCTTTCTTTTCATCTTTGCCACCGTCAATGTTCTCCTTCTCCTCGATGGGGGCGCTGCTGTCTATGGCTGGCGTGAGGTGATCAACTGACGCGGCTTCTATGTATGTGATAAGTGTGAACATTTAGAGGAATTATCGTTATTTGACCAACATGGGATTTTTATCTGAAATTGAGAGGAATTGATTGTTAAAAGAATTCTCATTAGCAAATAATAAAAGGCGTTTATCATTTCCGTCTCGAAAATGAAATTAATAGGCTTAAATATTATTGTCTTTATTATTGGAGCTATTAGTATACCTTAACGGGATCCGGTAACTTTGTCTCAGATTCTGAAACAAAATCCTGGATTTAGCTCATGCTGCAATGATAATTATAAACCTTTAGGTCAGTCAGAAACTCCATGCTTTAAACAAGCCGATCGCCTGTCTGATTAACAAGATATTTATGATTGGAAATCGAAACCAAATTTTGCGTTTGCCAAACGGTTTTCATAACACTACAGTCTACTAGGAAAACGAGTATGGTAAAACCGGTCACTCAAAGATTTTTACTTTTTTGAGGCACTTCTTGATCATTTTTGAAGCGCAATTTTTTAGGGCTTCAATATTACACCATATCACAGACACTGGTAGCACGTAGGGCCGTGCATCTCAAATCTAACATTGTTAAATGATGCCTTTAATACGACTCAGGCAACTTCAATACTTGAAATGGATATCATAGAAAAGTGTTCAGATTATGTTATAAAATTCGAGGAGTTGTATAGCTATAGAGAAGGCGACTGACATTACCATACGTTGTCTTTCGAAAGTCCTTGCGACCGTATTCCTTTAACTCTTCATTTGTGGAACGACTGTGAATCTTTGGAACCATTTTCATTCATTCCTTTTAGTTCTCATTTCGGCTAACTTGCTTTCGTTTATACTTATAAACGTTTGAAAATAGCTATTTGCATATTCATCATTATATATTTATATTTTGCAAAACAAATATTGATACTCAATTTAAACGAGGTTTCGAAATAAATATAATGCACTGTGAATTTAGTCGATCAAAATTATGTTTCTAGAATTAATCGAATAAGGTTGATTAATAGCAAACAAAAATGTGTCTATAAGTTCAGTTCAGTTCAGTTCATTTATTTTAATCATAAAACCATAACATAATATATATACAAAAGTAAAATGAAACAATCATAATCTTACAATTCTGGAATTAAGAAATCGGAGACTAAAAAGGAAGTTTGAAAAAACTTGTAAGTATAGTAGTCCCCTGACATAAATAATAAATAACGAGATTACATGGTTGTACACGTTACAACAATAATAACAATATATAAATAAGATACTACACATTATAGATACACACACACACAAACACCATTCACACACACACACACACACACATGGTACAATGCAAGGTAGAACAACTAAAAAGAAAGAGTTATTAAAGGGAAATAAGAAGAGACCAACTGTCTCTTCAATAGAGCTTTAAAGGATGATATAGTTGTGCATAATATTAGCTTATCAGTTAAATCATTCCAAATACGGGGACCATTGTGTCTAGTAGACAGGAAAGTTTGCAAGCAAATCAAAACAAGGAAGAAGGGTTAATATTTCATGCGTCCTTTTAATGATTAACCTTTGATATACAATGCTCTATGAACGTGATGAATTATTATTAAACGCTATATTATTAGTATTGTTATTATTATTATTATCATTATTTTAGTAGTAGTAGTAGTAGTAGTAGTAGTAGTAGTAGTAGTAGTAGTAGTAGTATTAGTGGTAATAGTAGTAGTAGCAGTAGTAGCAGTAGTAGTAGCAGTAGTAGTAGTAGTAGTAGTAGTAGTAGTAGTAGTAGTAGTAGTAGTAGTAGTAGGAGTAGTAGTAGTAGTAGTAGTAGTAGTAGTAGTAGTAGCAGTAGTAGTAGTAGCATTAGTAGTAGTAGTAGTAGTAGTAGAAATCTTTAGAAATCTGTGACAAGCAAAGATAACATCCTCCCTTCTTTAAGTATAATGATTTCATCTTTTTTTGTCTTTTTTTCACTTTCACTGTTTTCAGAGTCACAATAATGACATGAGAAAAATATTTTTTCAAGTAATGGCACTAGAGTACAGATAAAAATATTGCTGGCCATGTTGGGTATATGAGATAAGGAAGATTTGGTCTTGCTTGGATGCGCCTGCCACGCCCCCCCCCCCCCCTCCCGATTCGCCCCTGTTTTTTAATTGTAAACCTTACCTGTCGCGGTCGCCGATTCTGGTGCTGCATTTTCCGTCGCTTCCTTCTCTGGAACGAGTTCATCTTTGATCTCGAGAGAGGCTGGACCATCGATGCCCACATTATTCTTCACATCACCGTTGATTCCGGCGTCGATGGGATCGAGTGCTATGAAACCGCGGTCGAAATCTTCACTATGCATCTCTCTAATGGTGGCTGAGAGTGGCTTGGCTGGCCTGTCGAGGGAGGGATGGGGGATTGGGGAGTCAGACATCATTCTGTTAATTAACATCATGTAATATAATGCAACAAGATTTCCTCAACTTTAAGTAGGCCTACCAGATCAGTATGGCGACCCTGCCACTTGAAATTGTAGCTTTATCATTATGATAATGATAATTGTGCCAATAAATAAAATCCTGCTAAAACTACTAGCTGTATATAGCTATGCTACAAATCTCATTTGCCCACACCATCCAATCAAGGAATTTCTTTCTTTCATTACCCATTTAACACCCGAGTGGAGAGGTTAATAGTCTTGCCAAAGGAGACTGTATATAGTGTCGCGCTGATCCTCGAACCCACGACCTTCCCATCTCCATTAAAGCGTTTAAACCACTAGACCACCACACCTCTAAGTATTCTATGTTCTGATGATGGGATCTTAAAGAATGATTTGTTGTCTATCTTTTATTTTGATGGTTCTTCTGTGATTATAAACACAACGATATAGTTTTTCATATATATCTTACGTATTTTTACAATGTGTGACCAAAACAAATTTCCATGTATTCCTGTGAATTTGGATGAATAAAAGAATTGAATTGAATTTAACTTCAAGTGACAGTGTACGCATATCGTATGGCTACATTGCCACTTGAAATCGCAATATTATAATCTTGCTTACGCTCATTTTAAAAATGGAAAAAGAAAGCCTCAGATATGAGGATCCTCATGTATCTGAAAACACTTCGTGCATTAGAATTCATAGTTTTTATTCTTTTGAAGGATTGACCAAATAGAGGTCATTTTGGGTTATGACTGAAGAGTAATTGAAAACATATATTTTCCAGAAGGGGAACTTTTTTACATTAAAGGTACTATGTCCATTTTGCAGGCCAAAAAATGAAAAGGTTAAATTCCAAAGGCACATGAAAGATAATACTAATTTAGAACTTCCCTCAAAAAAGGGGGCTTGTCGTTAAGTCGGAAAATAACGACTATTAGTTGTCGAATCGACTTAAAGGTAATACAAAGTTTTTGGGAAATTTTGAAAAATGGGTTGATAGTGATTCTTTACAATTTCGATATATTTGGATGCCCATGTGGATGTATTAAAAACACCAGAAATTTTAGCCCCTAAAACACTTCTGCTTTCGAGAAAAATTGAATATAAAGATTTACCGGTGCTCCCGGTAAATTTGGATAAATTTCAAAAAGCTCCTACGGCCGTACAATGGTAGCTGCGACCATGAAAATCTCAGAGTATGTAGTTGTGGTATATAATTTCCGAACGAGAATAGCTAATCGGCCGATTTAATTCAATAAACATCGTTTTATAGCTTAATTAATATCTTGACCTTGAGAGGGAGCTATTTAACATAAAGTGTTTATTATTTACAATTTCATAACTTTAGAGTCGATTTCGACCGCGACAACGATTACTGAATATTGTATGACCGTATATGCTTTCAATATGTTCATTTGAACCAAATTCATGACCCCATACCAAAACTTTGTATTACCTTTAAGAGCTATAGAGCCAGTAAGTAATAGTCTTGATTCTATCAGCTTAATTTTGGCCATTACAAGAAGTGGGTTATTGATGTAGACAAATGCACATGTACCCTTTACAGCTCATGTATGTTATTACCAAAGAAGAAAAAACGCAAGTCAGTCACTCAATAGTGTCCGACAGTGAAGTCTATCAAGTAAACGGGTTTCCTTGCATAATTTGAATATTAGGACACTGCTAACATTTAAATTTCGCAGATAGGACATACATGACCTATTCATAATATCCACAAAGTTCTACAGAATTTGATGTTGGCTGCAAAAGGGACATAGTATCTTTAAAAATAAGGATCGTCCAAAAAGAGTTCATTTTGCCTAATGACTGATGAGTAATTGAACAAAATATTTTCCAGAAAGGGAACTTGAAAACAAAATAAAAAGAAATTAGGGTTGTTTATACGCCAAAGAGAGGAGAGAAATGAAACGAGTACGGTGACAATGTAACAATACGATGAATGTACAAAAGGCGGAAGAGGAAATTGATATTATTAAAACTATTGATCAAGAGAAAATACGACAATACATGTATTATAACATGAAGATTAGTCATGGAAGGGGATCCAATGAGAGAACAAAAATAATATCAATAGTGTAGATAATACTCCGCTTTTGTATCGCGCTTGATATATCGACGATGTCTCTAAGCGCTTTACATATTATTACCCGGGTATTGGATTCAGGCTTGCCCGCGCAAACTGTATGCACATTCTCCACTCCCTGGGGAGCATTCCAGCAAAAGGGGAAAAATCATAAGAAATGTGCGTAACAGCGTAGTAGATACACTGGCATCGATTTGTCTGAGGGGGGGGGGGGGGGGTGTGGGAAAAATTTTGAAATAATCAAAGCCGCTCATGGGGATGCACAGTTTATTCAGAAATCATTGAGAGGGGGAAATTGCCCTTCCTTGCCCTCCCCTCACCAAACAGACGTTCATGAGTAGAGACCTACCTTCTACAGCACACGCAGATGATAACCAGAAACAAGATGAGTAGAAGCACTGCACCACCGACAGATATCCCAATGATAGCGGGAGTGGTCAAAAAACCTGTAGAAATTGTAAACAAAATCATATCGTAAACACAATATCAAGCTGAAATTTGTTTGTATGCCTCCACCCCCCCCCCCCCCCGTTGTCGGATTGTCCGTCCGTAGGCCTACGTACTAAACTTGATGATAGTATGTATTACGACAATCGGAGTAGATTTTAGAGTAACTAGGTCAAATTTCAAAGGTCACAGAGGTCAACTTCTGAAAATCTAGCTATTAGCTTTGTTATTAAAAAATCTCTAGAACCACTAGAGATATGGAACTATTGTTAATAATATGTTACACCGTAAAGGAAGATGGTCCTATCAGATTTTGGGTTCCATGTTCAAAGATCACAGAGGAAAATTTCTGAAATATCAGGTTTTAGCCTTGTTATTGCGATATCTCAAGAACCATAAGAGATAGGCCTTTTTTTTTTCACTTTGATATGTCACCAATAATTCCTCCATTTCCTATACTAAAGATTTTAATCTCACTCTGATTGGAGCTGCTATCTCTGATGAAAGAAACTTTCATTCCTTCTCTATGATACCCCCTCATCGTCATCACCATTACCATCATCATTTACCCAAAGAATACCCGTAACCACACATACGCCCCATATCTGGGTGTGGATGTGTGTGGGTGCGCGGTAGATATTTCATTCGAATCTAGTATGATTTTAATTTACATCAAGATGTTTACCTAGATCTCCTGCCGATTCCGTCGTTTTATTTGAAGGTTCAGTTCGGGTCACGTTACTCGATGCTGGTGTCATCGGCGTTGTCGGTGATGACGAAATGATGTCGGAACCATTCGTAATTATCCGCCCATCGGTAGACGTGTTTGACACTGCCATAGTCGAGGTCATAGACGTCGTTGCGTTGCCCGAAACATTATTCATAATTGTCGACGATATGGTCGATGACGACGTATTGTTTGTGGTGGTAGACATGGTAGATGATGTTGAATTGCCTGTAGTATTCGTCATCACTGTCGACATCGGGTTCGTGGTCGTGATATTGTCGGTAGGAGCTGTTGATGTTGTCAAATTCATCGTTGTTTGAGTAGCGTTACTTGTCGTAGATGTTACAGATGCGTTTACTGATGTATCGGTAGAAGATTCTGTAGGTTTAAATGATATGAGATATTAAAGTGCCTTGATGCTCGACCTTGAACTCAGTAGGTCAGCTCTTTTCAAACCTTGGCCTTAGCCTTGGCTCTGAGGGTTTCTAAGAAATCGATACTAAGCATTCCATTGGAACAGCTAATGTTTCAGTAAATTACTTTTGTAAAAGAATTACAGAAGCTTAAAAGTGACAAAGAGATGACGAGATAATTTAGGACACGAAGACGAAAGACGAGTTAAACGGCGAAAAGACAAGCTGTTGGAACTCAGCAAGTCGACTTGTTTAGGACGAGGACATAAAAAGACGAGTTGATGGAACCCGGCAAGTTAACCATGTCGACTTGTATAGAACAAGTAGGCGAAATGTAGCGAAGGCGACATCCCTGAAGAAGTCGCTGAAAAGCTATCTTAAATGTTGGAGATATGGATAAGGGTCAAATCGTACACGCTGAAGCTTTCAGCTGAAAATCAAAAGAAGGGGTGAGCCAGCTTTATACATACATTTGTAGGTACCCCCCCCCCCTCCAGAAAAAAAAGCGTTATGCCAAATCACAGGTGATGGGGGAATCGTCCTGAACAAGTCGATTTGCCAAATTTCAATCACTCGTCATCTCGTCTTCTTGTCTTAAACGAGTCGATTTGTCGAGGTTTGATAGGAAACCCGACAGCTTGCATGTGATTGAAAGTTAACAATTATCTTTGATTGATCGCTACACCCGGAAAGCAAAAGTTATCATGGTTGATATTCTTGCTTTCTTTCTTTTTACAATTCAACCTTTTTTACTTGTTTGGCATGAAGTACAATTAGTCCGAGACGCGCGACCGCTAAAACTAACGCTAATAACTGTGTAAATATCCAACGTCCATGTAGCAGAAAAGGTCAAAGGTACTCTTAGATTATGTTATTTTTTTATTTTTTATTCAAAGGCAGACGTTATTTACAATTAAGCCATGATACTCTTTTAATAGTTTTCACTGTTTCTAGCGTCTGGAATAGTTTGCTTAGCAGGCGTTTTGTCTTCAACATACTTAAAAGTTTTGATGTCTGTGTGTTGATAATCATGGTTCGTCTTTTCAATAATATCTCCAAGAAAAAAATAATAAAGAAGAAGTTGGATAATAATCATTCGAGTGCATTGTATAAGAAAAATGTCTTGAGGCACGTTTTATAAAATGTTTAAAGAAGGTCGATGTACATGTGTGACGTCTAGTGTGACTTCGGCTTCAAGCACAATTACTTTTCCTTGCCTCTTAATTCTATTTTCTACCCTTCATCCAATAATCTATTTGCCCAACGCATATGTTCATCATTTCAGTTTATCATTTTGAGATCGTGCTATCTTGAGAGCAACACAGTATCCTCAACATGACTGGTTTCTTTTGAAATATTTATAGCACATTAAGTCTGCATTTCAAACCCCAGACTCAAATGCAATTTTTCCACATGACACTTCTTTTCAAAAGTCTTTACAAAAAGCTTGTTCCCCTTTTTGTTTGTAAAGGCTATTTACAGTAGCGCGCTATAGGTCCTTGAGGAAAATCCCTAAAAAGCATGAAGAGGAAAAAAGCACTAGATTGTTTTATGATAAACTGCGGTTCCTTTTTGGAATATTTTGAGGACACTAACAATGAATTATGGCTCGGTTAAATGTCATTGCTGTTCCTCTTTTCAGACTTGTTTTTTGTTCTCAAAAGTTTGTACAAAAGGTGCCTTTTTTGGTATATATAGGGTATTACACAAATTATAGAGTTCCTCCCCCCCCCCCACCCACTTTTCTCGAATTTCTCCAAAATTTCCCTTGCATATTCTGAATCCGTAAACATACATATTTGCACTTCTTGAGCAATGGCTTATGAGGCACGGGGCTGGGGCCTCAACCGGCCGCCCCGAGTAGGGAACATTATGAACTGTCACTATTTCGTTAGTAATGTTGTCACCTGATATTTGAGCAGTGTGGCTATTTATTCGTGTTTTTGATATGTCTACGCTTGCACGTAATTATTGTCGTCCTATCTCATTAAATAAATGAAAAGGGGGTCTTTTTTATTATTTCATTTTAAGACAGTGCTTAAAACCACATTAGGATTGGCGATTTCATCGAAATGATAAGATCTTATTGGTCTCAAAGAAACCTCAGAAATCTTCAATTTTCAGGCAATCACGTACAACTGCATAGCATGGTGCTAAAGCAGCTTCTTGGATCACGTAACCGAAAAAAGTTGAAGATCATTCCTAATACAATGTAAGGGTATACCATTATCTAAACAGTTTGGGGTTTGTTCTGGATTTGAGATTATCCAAGAAGTACACGTTATGTTGGTGCACCCCTACTTTCAAAGACGCTCCGCCGCCCCTGGCGCCATTGAAGCACAACGAAATGTTTCGCTGGTGGGAAAATCCCTGTAAGGTGTAGTTTGTTCCAGTTTGGTGATCGCGTATTGTCAATTGAACTTCCTTGTGATACAATACGATCAAGCAAACATTCATTGCATGATTATGTCTCGTGTTTTTCAAGGTCTAGTAGTTGAACATTATGGCAAAATTACAGGTTTCGTATGATCACATAGTCCATAGAAACGCGTATACAAATACTGATAGGCACTACAAAACCACGAGGATATTATGGAGGGCTCCCTCAGAAAGCAATGTAGTTTGGTTGTATTACTTTCCTCTGATAAGATGCAGAAACCTTCCCTAATTGTCACATGGACGTTCAAGGAAATATCAGTATTGCAATTATAAAGATAAATAAACAGATAAATGAATAAATTAAGTAGTCAATAAATATAAATAAAACAATCAATGACTTAATCAATTTAAAGAACTAAACAAATATATCGACACTAAATCCATGACATTTCCTTATTATTGGACCTGAACTTCCTGGACGTGTGTATGCAATGCTTTGTTCACACGTTCTATTTGTAATTCATGACATTTTAAGCCACTCTTCCTCATTCTCAGAAGAGAAAAACAGAACAAAAAAGTTAATTGTTTTGATCGACAAAACGGATTCGTAGTGAAATAATGAAATATATTGCGGAAAAACAATTTATGCCGAGCAGAGAGACAACTTTTATACAGAAAATTTTGCTGCGTTTAGATAAGAGAATCCTTCCTCGTTACCTCCCCCTCCCTTTTCCATCTATTTCTCTCTATCTCCGTCTCTGTCTCTCTCTCTCTCTCTCTCTCTCTCTCTCTATTCTCTGTCTCTCAACCTCTCTCTCTCTTTAACTCTCTATATATCTATCTCTTTATATATCTCTCTAAATAGATATCCCTCTAATTCTATCCCTCCCTTTCTCCCACCCCCTCCCCTCCCTTTCTCCCAACCCTCCCCTACCGTTCCCAACCCTCCCCTATACCGTTCTCCCACCCCACCCAATCTCTCTCTCTCTCTCTTTCTCTCTCTCCCTCTCCCTCTCCCGTTCCATTACCAATTGACACCTTCTCTGCTTTTAGTAATAATAATGATAATAATGATTATGATGATATTCCGAAAAACGATGTCTCTAAATGCTATTACAGCTACAACTCTTTGTTTATTTTCCTCATCGGTATTTAAAGTTTTGATAATGCATAAAACTGAAAGCAAAGTATTTGGTTAAGAATGATGAGAAAGATAATGTGATACGTTACCTAATGACGACGAAAACATTGTTGTTGAGTTTGTATTCATTGCCGGTGTGGTCGGGGATGCTGCATCTGTTGTACTATTCAGTTCCGTGACAACTGTGGTAGGGGTTGTTGCGCTTGTTGTATCATTTGATGTGGAACTCCCCGTCTCCGTAGCATTAGTGCCAACTGTGGTAGGAGTTGCTGCGCTTGTTGTATCATTTGATGTGGAACTCCCCGTCACCGTAGCATTAGTGGTAACTGTGGTAGGAGTTGCTGCGCTTGTTGTATCATTTGATGTGGAACTATCCGTCTCCGTAGCATTAGTGGTAACTGTGGTAGGAGTTGTTGCATTTGTTGTATCATTTGATGTGGAACTATCCGCCATGGTTGCATTTGTAGGAGGCGATGTTACCATAATTTGGGTAGCCGTGGTATTAATCCCATCAGTGGTAGTAGTTGTTGCTATTGTTTCGCCTAGGGTTGTATTAGTGGTAGATGCCATACCAGTTGTAGGCATCAAAGTAGTGGATGTTGCCGCAACAAGAGACCAAGAAAACGAGGTGATTAAAAGCACTGAAGCAACCCGCCAGGCACCCATGGTTGCCCCTCTCATCTGAAGAATAATCAAGAAAACAATTTCTATTAAGGGCGGTTATATTAGACATGGAATTCTATGCAACCACTATCATCCTGATTTAAGTTCAAAATAATGATCATAATATTAACAAACGGAAATTTGAGTGCGTTTAACTCTTTTAATCAGAATAAAATTCGAATCGGCCTCAAATCGTGGACAATTGCATTACTGGTCTGACAACGCTACGATTCTGAGCTGATTTAGCTTTTCCTCTCCATGGAGTTATTACATTTGATCCGAAATCAACCTGTAGCATGCAGCTTGTAACAGGTGAGTATTGTGTACTCACATATATACAAGAAATATATCTTGCTTATATCAATTTCATTGCGCGGGAATTACTTGACAACAAAACAATTCAACCTAAATACTTTTCGCTGAAAAATACAAGGAAATGAAACGTGAGATTATTATATTACATTACGTACAATGTAATACACTTATGATGATAATAATGATAATAATGATATTAACAACACTAATAATATCAATAATAACACAAATAATGATAATACAAAAAGTAATAATAATAGTATTTAAATTGATATTAATGTAAAAGGAACGATAATAATAATTATAATGTTAATAATAACAATAATGATAATAACAACAACAGCAACATTAGTATGCCGTTCTTGCATATAGTCAGGCACGTAGCCACGGGGGGCACGGGGGGGGGGGGCACGTCCCCCAAAATTTCCAAGATCGGTTGAACTTTTTTAGACCCCTTTTTTTACCTCGATCGATTACATGTATGTGCCCCCCCCCCCAAAAAAAAAAAAAAAACAAACAAACAAACAAACATAAAACTCTGGCTACGTGCCTGCATATAGGGCACATAACATTATGATGCAATGTCTCTAAGCGCTCCAAAGAAATCCCCAGTAAAAGGCATTTTGGGTATTTTTTATAAACAAAAACAAAAAAACAATATGACAGTCATAAAAGTGACTTACAGTACATAAAAAAACAAAATCAAGTTGGCACATGTAACAGGCAAAAAACAATTAAATATTGTACCGTTATAAAAATGTATGAATTGTTTTTATGTAAAATATACAGTTTAGATTAACGTTTGAAATTAGAAAGTGTGGAACTGTCTTGAATCTCTATTGGTATTAAATTCCAGTATTGTACACCATTGTATGGTATTGTTGTTTGTGAAAAACTACCAAAAGTTGATTTGGAATTAAACTCTTCATTTATATAATGGCAATCTTTAAGTATTTTGAATTTCTCGTACTATGGCTATGAATTGCACAATTTGAAGTGAAATAATTATTAAAACCATCTGGTAGAATGTTTTTAAAATAGGTGTATACATAAAAATTGCTACTTGCAAACTACATAGGATCCACCTTTAAAATGTTCAATTGTTGAAATAAAGGGGTTGTATGAGCAAGGGGTTGTGAATATTGTGGATTACTCGTATTGCACGTTTCTGGAGTACTTCAATTCCACTTCTAAGATAATTGCACTGTGCCCCCATACAATATTGCAATACGATAAATAAGGTAAAATCAGTGTATAATACAGCGTTAAAACCCTATACACTGTATACTTCGCAGTGCGGGGACAGTCCACTAGACCATACCACCCCTATGTGCAGACCTTTTCTAAGGACAGACCCATTTGGTGCAATGATCTGAACCGATCGGGGTCTTGTTCTTTTACTTGAAGCAATCAGAAAAAGTTCCCATTTAATAGGGGGAGGGGTTGTCCGAAACCGATTTTTACCAAGATACGCCAACATTCTCTCATAAAACCTTGATCATGATAATTACCCACATTTGCAAGGAAGTTCAACCATATTTTGAACAGGTTGTGTCAACTGTATATAGTCAAGTATTAATTTGAATCGTGTTGTAATCACTTCACTGGAAATGCAAAGGTTGTGGGTTCGAACCCCGGCATGGCACTTATGTCTCTGAGCAAGGCATTTTATCTACGTTGCTCCTCTCCACCCAGAAGTCATCATGATTAGATAAGCATGTGGGTACAAGGAAAATGACGACTTGCTGAAATATATGCTTCCCCTACACAGCGGAGTGGAGAGTGTACGCTGTGATGAGAGACATGATTTTAATAATTTCATTCAGTTATTGGGCTAATAATAATGATACTTTAAGCACCAATGGTAGATTAACTTGTAGAGCTCGTTAAAAGCATCAAGTCATTGTTAACATGTATCAATCTAAAGAAGTTGAACATACCTTTTGGTTTGAGAGATGCTGCTAGTTTTACCTGGTTAGGCTTTCTCGATGATTGTTTTCCGAAGAAACGGCAGCAAATATTCTTCCTAAAATACCACGGATCTTGGTTACAGGTGATTCTTAAATGGAGAGAAAAATGAATTTCGCTTCCTCCTTAGCAAGTCAAGTGTAATTGTGCATAACAAGTAGCGATTTAACCCCGATACGGAAGTAAATACGATATCACCTCTGATGATCATCATAGCGTGGCATTACAATTACCCTTTTCACCAGGCACGAAGGAGTCGTAAATCATATTATTGAATAAATCTTTTATACTAAAATATGTGAATTGAATGCCGTGATTGTTGTGCTCTAGAAGTCGTAGTACTGTCACACAATTTTCAGAACGTTTGCTACATGTGGCTGTCTTGCTAAAGCCAGGGTAATAATCGGGGCAGCGCTAAGAGCGTCACAACGTGACGGACATGTGCGCTATATAAGAAGCCATTGTTATTATTATTTATTATTATTTTGTTTGAAGTGTTTTCTGTGCCATGGATATGAACATGTACCTCAAATTCTCCCCAACCAACAATATCTTGATGCCTTCAGAAAGCATTTCAAAACTCAATTTGTCTGAACATGATATGATTGAAGAGCGCATTTGAACATATATAATATCGACAATGAGTTATGGAAATAGAAGTAATAGTAACAGTAGTAGTAGTAATAGTAGTAGTAGTAGTAGTAGTAGAAGTAGTAGTAGTAGTAGTAGTAGAACTAGTAGTAGTAGTAGTAGTAGTAGTAGTAGTAGTAGTAGTAGTAGTAGTAGTAGTAGTAGCAGTAGTAGCAGTAGTAGTAGTAGTAGTAGTAGTAGTAGTAGTAGTAGTAGTAGGTAATAGTAGCAGTAATATCAGTAGAAGTAGTATATAATTTCTGATAAAAGTGGATTGTAAAATAGGATAACATGATTACATGACTACTCTCCAAAACACTCACCCCTTGTAATAGCAAAAACCTTACCCCCCCCCCCCCCCCCCACCCCACCCCCCTGCGTACGCGCCTGGCCGGACTGATACATGATATATCAGAAGCCGGCTAGACTCCCAAACTACTGTGTATAGAGATAGGTTCCCGAGGTCTGATAACTCCCAATAACAAGAAAAGACTTATAGATATGTTGAAAAAACATGTAAATGCAAAGTAAGGTATCCACAACTGAGAAATGAAATCTTGAAAACCGTACTGTTTGGATCGTATGTTATTTTGTACAGCCGGTCGGAACGCACCTGGCAATCACAACATTACTTGGGAGTGTAATTGGTTTAACTATTTTGTATGACTTACAATAGCGAGACCTCTCTCTCTCTTACCCCTTCTCTCTCTCTCTCTCTCTCTCTCTCTCTCTCTTTCTTTCTCTCTCTTTCTTTCTTTCTCTATCTCTTCCCCTCTCTCTCTCTACCTATCTCCCCCTCTCTCTATGGTGAAAGGTTCTCGTGGTGTGATTACGCATGCTACTAAGAATAGATTGATATATGTGATGACGGTATACCTAAATGTAAGGTGAGGTATATGTAATTGGGAAGAGTAATATTTCAAAAGAATATTGTATAGGTTAATGTTATTTTTACAGCCTACCTGAACTAACTTGGAATCAACACGTGGGAGGCATAATTACTTTAGATTAGGAGACGTATATAACTTGTTATAACGGGACCTCTCTCTCTCTCTCTCTCTCTCTCTCTCTCTATTTCGCTCTCTCTCTCTCTCTCTCTCTCTCTCTCTCTCTCTCTCTCTCTCTCTCTCTCTCTCTCTCTCTCTCTCTCTCTATGGAGATGGGTTCCCGTGGTTGATCACTCATTAAAGGTAATGCAAAGTTTTGGGAAATTTTGAAAATTTGATGGATAGTGATTCTTTACAATTTTTATATATTTGGATGCCCCTATGGATGTATTACAAGCACTAGAAAATTTAGCTCCTAAAACACTTCTGCTTTCGAGAAATATTGAATATTACAATTTACCGGTACTCCCGGTAAATTTTGATAAATTTCAAATATAGCCTACAGCCGTAAAATAGTAGCTGCGACCATGAAAATCTCAGAATATGTAGATATGATATATAATTTCCCAACGGGAATAGCTAATCGGTCAATTATGGTCGAGAAACACTGTTTTATAGCTTAATTAATATCTTGACCTTGAGAGGGAGCTATACAACATAAATAGTTTATTATTTACAATTTCATAACTTTAGACTCGAGTTGAACAGCGACAACGATCACTGAATATTGTAGGATCGCTTATGCTTCCAATTATGTTCATTTGAACCAAATTCATGACACCATACCAAAACTTTGTATTACCTTTAAGAAGAGATTGATAGATATGACCACGGTATATAAATGTATAGTGAGGTATTCCTAACTAAGAAAATAATAATTTTTGTTTTTGTTTTTTTGTTAGGAATTATTAAGGTTTTCAATTAAAAAACTAAAGTTATGATGTTCTCTTTTCCGTTTTGTTATTGTGTATTGTAATTACTTAACCCTGCATGAGATGCATTCAATGCTATTCAAATCTCGGTCCTGGGTTTTATGTAACATCTTTATTACTATGTTATATGTTGTTTCTTGAATAAAGATGAATAAACAAACGTCATGTTTGCCTTTTTTCAGAAACAAAGGAAGAGTAAATGAATGAACCTAATGGAATTGGAGCATTAGTTTAGAAACTGATTTTGATATTAATGTATTTATACTGTTAACAAGAAGATATATCAATGGTTTACAAATAAACTTGATATTTTACTTGATGCATTGTTGCTATATTAAAGTAGAATAGAAGATATTGTGTATAAACATACATCAATTATACTACTAGGATAAACATATTACAGTCTTTTCTCCAGATTGACTGAATCAAACGTGTGTGATTATGTAGTAGAGGTGTCGTGGTCTAGTGGATAGGTAGCCGGACTGTCGACCACAAGGTCCGCAGTTCGAGTCTCGCCGCTGTACTAATGACATTGATCTACATTTGCAACACTCCACCCAGGTGATGTAAATGGGTACCTGATAGGGATTTATTCCTTGAAAACGCATCGCGCGTAACAGCTGCACTGCTAAAGCCAGGGTAATTATGCTGCATTATTGTAGAGCGTTTAGAGACTTCTGATAAAGTAAGTGTGAAGCGCTATATAAGCAATTATAATTATTATTATTATGTTCATATTTTACCCACTTTGTATTCGCTATGACGTATAGATGGGCTCTTTGTTAAAAAGATAGTTGAGCTCTATTGCAGAAGGCGCTACACAAATTTTTTTTTGTGAGATAATGAAAAACTGCGTGTCAAATTTGAAATGACAAAATCATCTTTGTTTGATCAAAATCTGTTCAGAGACGGCTGAAATATCCATAAGTATTACGACTTCTAATATTTGTGTATCAACACAAAATTATTCGATAATTTGAAGGAAAAAACGAAATAGCGCCTTTTATGTTGTATTTCAGCCAATGCCGATGTTGGATTTGTTGTTGTTGGCTTTGTCGTGTTGGTTATATTACGCACAACCAGCCGGCCCATGTATTGTTATTATTAATTTATTTATTAATTGACGGTCACCGTATTTTTTTCGAAAGTGGAGCTGAATTGGTATGATCGTCTTGGATAAATTTTACACATTTTGGGGTCTAAAAGTACCATAATAGCAATTTTGGTCCCCATAAAAAGCACTAGAAATGTCATAGATAAGAATAAGAGCAATAAGCATGTACTTTGAAGGCATTTGCGGTCTGAAAACAAAACTCAACTATCCCTTTAACAAGGTTCGAGATCAATAATTAGTTGAAACAAAGGTTTTCTAAAAATCATGAGTTCGATACAAAACAAAACTGACCAATAAATACAAGATTCTTTACTTCTATGATCTTATTTATTTTGTTCTGGGTTATATCACTCTCTTTTATAAAAGCTGCCCCTTTCAATAAAGATTAGTAATAATAGTAGTTGTAATAGTTGTAGTAATACACTCAAAAACAAAAGCTGAAATTGGATACTATTTATGGCTAAGATTTTCAAATAACTACCGACGGTAGAGAACTAAATTTTCATTAATATTACATAATAATAATAATATTACATAATAATAATAATAATAATAATACATTTGTAAAGCGCCTTTTTATTAGATACAAGGCGCATAAACAGAAAAAACTACTAACAAACAAAAATAAACATTATCATACGAAGCTCACATTAATTATAAACCGAGAAGAAAAAATTAGAAAAACACTACTAAAAAGAAATAATAATAATAATAATAATAATAATACATTTATAGAGCGCAGAAACTATCCAACATTAAGTATGAGAGTATGGCGATTCGAAGACGGGGGAAGGTGTTCTGGGTTTTGGGAGCAATAACGAAAACTGTTTACTCGTTAGAGGGACGGTAAGTGTTTTAGTACTGGCTGATCGTGTATTACACATGCAGGTGTGCGAACGGAATAGATCACCTGGGTATGCTTTAGCCTGATTAGGGACTTTCAGATTTGCACGTCGACTTAGTGGACCGCTGCGTGCGCATCCTTTTAAGGCACTGGCATTGCCTTAAAGGACATCACAGTGCCTTAAAAGGACATCACAGTGCCTTAAAAAGACATGGCAGATCCTTAAAAGGACGCGACAGTGCCTTAAAAGCAAATCACAGTGCCTTAAAAGGACGTGACACGTATAGCAGTCCACTATGTCGACGTGCAAATCTAACTGTCCTATTATTGAAACACTTGTAAATGAGAGGGTCTTCTGTATGATACGACCAAGAACGCGCATCGAGTAAAGATTAGTGATGGGAGGCGAGACGTTTACATTCTTTTGTTTCCAATAAATGAGCCGTGGTGCTTTATGTTGGGGGAGCTGAAGGGGGTTAAGATCATAAGCGATATAGAAGTAAATTACACTAATCTACACCAGACTAAACAAGAGATCTTAAAACTACATTGATGAATCTTTGTATATACGAACTTCCTTATTCTACTGAGGTTACGTAAATAGAAATAACATATTTTGGTACATTTAAAACATAATTTGACATATTCATATGCTTGTTAAAGCCAACACCTACATTTAAAACATGATTTTACATATTCATATGCTTGTCAAAGCTAACACCTACATTTAAAACATAATTTGACATATTCATATGCTTGTCAAAGCTAACACCTACATTTAAAACATAATTTGACATATTCATATGCTTGTCAAAGCCAACACCTACATTTAAAACATAATTTGACATATTTATATGCTTGTCAAAGCTAACACGTACATTTAAAACGATTTGACATATTCATAATAATGCTTGTCAAAGCTAACACCTACATTTAAAACAAGATTTCACATATTCATATGCTTGTCAAAGCTAACATCTACATTTAAAACATGATTGACATATTCATATGCTTGTCAAAGCTGACACCTACATTTAAAACATAAGTTGACATATTCATATGCTTGTCAAAGCCAACACCTACATTTAAAACATAATTTGACATGTTCATATGCTTGTCAAAGTTGACACCTACATTTAAAACAAGATTTCACATATTCATATGCTTGTCAAAGCCAACACCTACATTTAAAACATAATTTGACATATTCATATGCTTGTCAAAGCTAACACCTACATTTAAAACATGATTTGACATATTCATGCTTGTCAAAGCTAACACCTACATTTAAAACATGATTTGACATATCCATGCTTGTCAAAGCTAACACCTACATTTTAAACATGATTTGGCATATTCATATGCTTGTCAAAGCTAACACCTGATATGCGAAGAGATTGTGAAGGTGAAATGATGATATGATCGTCAATCTTGAGATGAACATGATGTAACTGCTGAGGGTGCTTTGGAGATGCCGCAATCATGAATTCTGTCTTGTCCAGATTAAATTTCAGTTTATTAGCCAACATCTATGACTGAACATCAGAGATATTCTGTTGTAGTTTGCGTAGTGTATTGTTGATGCTTTGGGGAACCTTCTGATTACATGCGCAGTGTATCTGGATGTAGTCGCCGTTAATATATGGTTTAAGATGTAAGATATAATGTAAGATATCTATATATCACTGGCTGAAGGTATATGTTAAAGCAATGAGGGCCGATCACAGAGCCTGGGGGACGCCATATTCTAGACAAATTTGTGTTATTTTAGTATTATTTATTAACAGTTTATATGAAAAATGTTAACGATATGAAGTGTCCCCCTTTTTGTTCTTTTGGGTAGTAAGGGGCCCTGTTTGTATGTCAGAATAAAAAGACGTTGTGGGATGTCCTGTTTCGATTTCAAATCAATGATCGATAAAGATGGAGAATATTTTTCATACTATGGCCCTTTTTGGAGCTGATGGTTATTCTTTGTTTTAAATTCTATCCATGGATTCAGCAATAGGAACTCGCTGATAGTAATTGTTATCGGATGAGATACGAACAAGCTTGACCACACCCATCAGGATTGCCATAGCAACCAATGTTGCTATCATTCCAAGGAGGAGCATCGCAAGATGGTTGTAGGAAGCCAAATCTGTGGATATTGGAAAATATGAAATATGGTAGAACAATTGGATGTGGATTAGATATATTCACAAGCGTATCCATGTGAACAGGAAACGACCCTCCTTCCCGTCCCCCTCCTCCCCGTCCCCTCCACATTCTAGTAGAAAATAGAAGAGAGCATCTGCTAATGGCATATTTTCATTTATTGCAATCCTTATTTTTGTCCTGTAAAGAATTATCATTTAACTGAGTGTGCTAAGCTATCTATATATTATGAGGAAAATGTTACATTTTCAGTTTTTTTTAATAATTGTTGTTCCAAAATAGTACATACCATTAGTAGCCATATCGCTGGTTGAGCGACGGATGTAAATCGGACCATTACTGATGGTCTGAGTGGACATAACGGACGAAGATCGACGTTTGCGGAGTGAAGTTGGGGGTTCATCTTTTGAGGGGCATTCTGTGTCTCGAAACGATTGAGCCTCCACGGTACCACAGACCTTCACTAAACAGTGAATGTACACCTGAGAAAAAATATATGATGATGCATGCATTACAATAGATTTGTTGATACTGTCTAAAAATCCAAACAAATGTGCTTTTAAATTTTTCCTAATTTTTAAAGGGAAATTCCACCCTGATATTAAAGGGATAGTTGAGTTCTTGTTTCAGACTGCAAATGCCTTCAAAGTGCATGGTTATTGCTCTTATTCTTATTTTTGACATTTCTATTGCCCTTTTAGGACCTAAAATTACTATGAAGGTAATTTTAGATCCAACATGTGTGAAATTTAGCCAATACGATCATACCAATTCAGCTCTACTTTCCCCAAAATACGGTGACCGTTAATCAATTACTTAATTAATAATAACAATACATGGGCCGGCTCGTTGTGCGTATTATAACAAATAAGAAAAAGCCAAAAACGCCAACATCTCATTGGCTGGAACAAAACGTATAATGTGCTATTTCGTATTTTCAACGGCTGGTTCAAATTATCTAATTTTGTGGTGGTACACAAATATTAGAAATGGATATTCCAGCCGTCTCTGAACCGATTTTGATCAAACAAAATTTTATCATTTAAATTGTATGTTCTTTCAAATTTGACATTCAAGTTTTTCATTATCTCACACACAGAAATTGTGTAGCGCCCTCTGCAACAGAACTCAATTACCCCTTTAAGTTGGTTTTAATAGAAGCAGAAAAGGTGAGAGAAATGGATCAGTGAAAGTTTTAACTAAAAAACCGATTAAAGATAAGGAAGTTCGAAATTTTTTGAAGGAGCATTCAACAAAAAAATTGGCTTTTCTTTGATGTAGCTTGTGAGGTCCCCTCCCATTTTCCATGTATTAAAAAACGTCAAGAATCTAAATTTATCTTCAGAAATTTCAAACCATACATTCGCCCTGAATATGATAATTACAAATATGTTTTTTATAAAACCCCTGTATGAAACGTATTTATTCCGTCATCAATAACTAAGAAAATGAAAGTTTATGTAAGTCTATGTATAGAGCAAAATGGAGGAGAGCTCGCAAGGTACCTCACAATTTGTGTTTCACTGAAGGCAACATCATTTTGCTATAACTTTCCTATTTTTAACCGGATATTGCTCAAATTTTCACTTATTTGTTACTCTAATTTTTCTGCTGTTATTAAAACCAAAGTCATATCAGGGTGCAATTCCCCTTGAAGGTGGGCAATTATGATCCAAAAATGAAAAAAGGGCTTTAAAAAAAGGCTTTAATAAGATGACGTGAAGTGTAATACAATTCAAGTTTCTGTATCTTATACCATAGAGCTCAGTGAATGTGTTCAAGACCTGTGTTGCACGCAGTTGCCATTCGTTTACACGTTGGTAATTACTGAACCCAAAGAGACAGGGTAGAGATGACTTAACTGAGGGCCGAGATTCTACAATTTATCTTTCTTGTAATATACTCATGGAATGGGCAAACAAAATTGTAATAAAATTAGGTGTATAAGTTCATGCCATCTAAATATTTTACCTCAGTGTAATCTCCAACGAAGGCAAATGCCTTCAAAGAAAAGCCTCCAGATAGATGTTTGATATCAACTGCTTCCTCATCTGGGCAACTGTTAAACCAATTGAAACAATGTACTCTAGTTAGGAGTCATACCCGTGAGAGAACGGCTATATAGGGAGTCATGAAATTTCGTTATGGAAGAAGAAGAATATGATTACAATAACAATAATAATAATATAATAGTTTTGATTATAATGCTCATAACGATAACATGGCTTATTTCGTACCATCGGTTCTTTGCGTTTCGGGTTACACAAACTTTCGTGAAAATTCCAGTCGTGATTCCCCAAGGGTCAGGTATAACGTTTGTGAAAAACTTCCCTCTTATCAAGCCACACTGTACTACTGGTAGCTACTTGCTCCCTCTATATCGAAAACTTCCCTAATCGGTGCCTGTTGGTCCCCGATGATCCTCTTTTTCTTATGTTAATTGAGCTGAGTTAATGAGATAGCCACCTGACAGTGAACTCGCTGTGTGGTCTAAACCATTCTGGCTGAACCTGCTCAGCTCGCCTTTAACCCTGCCCCCCCCCCCTCCACGATTTTTCCGATTGTTCGGGAACGCATATGGATGGCACCCCGCCGCTCGCTAACTTTTTTCTTGCGAGTCTTGCGCATCTTTAAAAAAAAAAAAAAAAAAAATCGGACCTACAGTTACAAGGTCACGTGACCTTTTGTCTTTGCATGTCAGCCCAAAAATCGCTAATTTTTGTGATTTGTGTACAAAACATATGGAAATGTCATTTTCCTTAAAAATAGATCAAACATTGGTTATTGGGTCTTGTCTAAGGTTTAGGTGGTTGTTTTGGGGTCAAAATAGTTGAATTGTAGTAAGAAATGAAGTTAAACAACAAAAACAAAAAAATACATAAGTTAAAAAAACAATGAAATACATAAGAAATTATCAAAACAAGAGATAACATGAGGAATAAGCTGGCTCTTCCAAATTTTGTTGTCGTATTATTATTCCAAAAGGTCTAATGAATATATGTGGTGAAAAAGAACGCTTAAATATGAATAATATATGATTTATGGGTAAAAATGTGATTTTATGACCATATTTGCATAAATTACCATAATTATGCAAATATGGTCATAATGCGCCCCCCCCCCCCCCCGGCCGTACTAAGACCTCAAATAGCCCGGCCTTTTTAGGGTTAACGCCAAAGTGTTGGCTCCAGTTTACCATACACTTGTTGATAAACCTACAGCAAATCTAAGAAAACTCACGTCTCAGCCTAACAATTTTAATACGAGATATATGAATTCATTAAAGGTAATACGAAGTTTTGGTATGGGGTCATGAATTTGGTTCAAATGAACATATTGGAAGCATATGCGATCCTACAATATTCAGTGATCGTTGTCGCGGTTGAAATTGAGTCTAAAGTTATACAATTGTAAATTATAAACTCTTTGTGTTGTACATAGCTCCCTCTCAAGGTCAAGATATTACTTAGCCTAGAAAACTATGTTTCTTGACTAAAACTGACCGATTAGCTTTTCCCGTTGGGAAATTATATATCATGACTACATATTCTGAGATTTTCATGGTTGCAGCTACCACTGTACGGCCGTATAGGCGCTATTTGAAATTAATCAAAATTTACCGGGCGCACCGGTAAATTTTTATATTCAATTTTTCTCGAAAGCAGAAGTGTTTTAGAGGCTAAATTTTCTAGTGCTTATAATACATTCACAGGGGCATCCAAATATATCAAAATTGTAAAGAATCACTGTCCACCCAATTCTCAAAATTTCCCAAAACTTTGTATTACCTTTAAAAAAGGCTGGCGATCGAAACCTCGTTTTTGATGATATCTTTTCAAAAATGTGTCGCTCTTATTTGTATTTGTTTGGCAATCAGTCAGGACTGAATATTTTTGCCACTAATATTCATTGTACTATTTTGTATTCTATATCCGTATCTCAAAGAGCATCTTTGAAAGCTTATGATTATTTGCATTCAAATTACCTGACCATTGGAGGATATTTTCACAAAATATCGTTTAACATATCGACAACATGAAGCACACTACTTTTCGTAATTTTGAGGTTACTTTTTAAGAAAGATTGTGGAACCCGACAGCCCGACCCGACTTGAACACCCGACGGAACGAAGTAAGCCGAAAAGCCTCATCAGCATCAATGCCAATTTTCCTGAGGGGCTTCAAAGTATCATTAACCCAGCAGTAAACCAGTTACCGAACAACACCTGGGAAGAGAATGGCAAATGTGGACTAATGTCTTGCCAAAAGACCTAAGTGCCGGACTTGTATTGGAACCTCTAACCCTTCGATTAAGAGTCAAGTGAATGAACCACTATCCCATAACTATATGATTTATTTGTTGAGGCTCATGAAAAGTTCTACTAACCCTGAATAAATTAGAGAGTAATGTGGCTCTGCATCTGAGTCTTGAGTGGTTGTCGCCCAGCAGCTGTCAATAAACATACCAACGCCTGGTACAGACTCAAGAGCCACACCAAAGAAGAGGTCATCTCCTTTCCCGACAACGGAGTTGGTTTCGGATTCACGATCATCAAAATCATCTGTCCGGAACCTTTCCAGTATCAGAAGGAAGTCGCCAGAGCCCTTGTCGCTAAAGGCTACCTCACCAAGCTGTGGTTTGAAGGACCCACTGATGACTTCCTCTTTCTCAAGGCAACATTCGACCCGAACCTGCATGTGATATTTACGGGTGATTACAGTACTGTCTTCCGAACCAGGCTTGGCGTAAGTAATTACGTTGGAGAAGGTTATGGTTGTGTTATCCTCCTGTAATGACACCAAGTAATATATATAAAATAAAATAATGTTACGAAAACTAAAATGAAATCCAGTATCGAGTTCGATACAAAAACTAATAATAATAATAATAATAGCTCACATTTATAATGCGCCTAATACTTTGTTTCTAGGCGCGGAACATATTATTACCCCAGTCATCGGATTCAGGCTTACCCGCAACACAATGTATGCACATTTTCCACTGCCTGGGGAGTATTCCAGCCAGTCGCCATTTTACAAGCGCCATTTGCTAATCCAACCACATTAACTTTCGCATCCTACCGGGTTCCCATTTTAACACCTGGGTGGAGTGTGGCAATTGTAGATCAATGTCTTGCCAAAGGACATTAGTGCCGCTGCGGGACTTGAACCGCGGACCTTGTGATCCACAGTCCGGTGACATATCCACTCGACCACGACACCTCTATGTATACTAGTACATTGTAAAGGTATATTTTGTGGGCCATTTTAAGATGACGCTGAGGTGATTGTAGTGGCTCTGTCCTGTAATTGCTTTTACTGAATATGAACATGAATCAGTAATACATGGAGTTACAGTTCGGGCGATATCACGGGTTATAACTCCAATGCCGAGTTATAGAAAGAATTACTTCTAATTACAATAATGAACTATACCAGTCATCATCTAACCACCCATGCCAAGAAACTAGCGTTACATTTTGTTGTAATCACTTGTGTACGGGGGGGGGGGGGGGGCTGAAGCCCCTCTCGCGCCCCCTCCCCCCAAACAAACAGAAAGAAAAGGAAAGACGAATGCTCCTTAGTTACCAACGATTTATAAAGTGAATAAATTGAGAGTCGCACACGGTCCTTCAAGACGTAATAGGCAGTTTCGTTGAAGAAGGCACATTGGCCCAGATACCTACAAATAAATTATGGTTACCCCGCCCCCCCCCCCCCACCACCACCATCCTAGAAACGGCCGTCTATGGTGATTTTTTAATGTCATTTCATATGAAATAAGACTGTATTACTCCGTAAGAAACAATAAATAAATATCTGTAGGTCAAAATTGATTGGATTTTAGTTAATGGCAATTAGGGAGACGTGAAATCAACGTTGTATAATGCGTAATAAATGTCAAGTATAATTATGTAAGCAAAATAATATGGATAGAGTGAGATAGAATTAAAACCCAATTTGTTTTCAAATTTGTATATACATGTGTTTTCCCTTAAAGTTTGAACAAAAACCAATGAAAAATGTGTTCTCTACCAGATTATAAAGATAACAAAATTGAGATTTATCACATAGGACCTAAAATTAATATGCCCGAAATTGAAAAAGAAGGAGTAAAATATGCTTCCAGTTGTTGTTTCATGGAATTAGCAAAAGACGGGTAAATCATGTCAATTTCATGAAAATATACATGTATATCATTGATAAAACTCACTTTTATATTCGTATCTGCCGGTAATGTCGTTGTTTAATGTGATGTGAAAATTGAGAAATACATTTTGTTGACTTCTCTGCGCATCAAATTCATTTTTGTTAATTGATTTTATGTCAAGTGCTATTGTAGCGGAGTAAGATGTCAAATAAAATTATCATTACTGTGTTATGATATTTCATAAGTTAACAAAGAAGAAATGACACAGAAA
The DNA here is from genome assembly GCA_035222895.1 of Strongylocentrotus droebachiensis. NCBI lineage: Eukaryota > Metazoa > Echinodermata > Echinoidea > Camarodonta > Strongylocentrotidae > Strongylocentrotus > Strongylocentrotus droebachiensis. The sequence continues at coordinate 83,177 of JAVYIG010008500.1, forward strand.
CATCAACAACACGGCGGAAACGGATGAAGAACAAGATAGATTCCGGACTTTTATTATCGGTACTTAAAAGAATAACAAATGTATATTGTTATTTGGAATGAAAGTAAACAGATTGTATACCTGTATTTAAGCCAGCATATCATGCCTATCGCAGCGAACTTCAAAGCAAACATATTGAGGCTCTGCCCCTGGACCCCAATAGGTTAGGGGATGTGATCTATGTTTAAACCCCTCTTCACAAATCGTGCACACGCCATTGGTATTGGTAGTCATGGCAACAGGGGTGATTCGTACCAGTCTTTTAATTTTTTTAATTGTTATTATTTATTAGGCCAATCATAAAAACACAATACAATGACATTTTGACAGATCATGCAATACATAAACAATACAAGAGGAAAGGGAGGGAGCAACGTGTGGCCTGGGCCAGGGCTCACAAAAGTGAATATAGTTATTAAGACTGATGCCCCCACCCCCAGCCCCATGAAGGACTCAGGCAACGGCACTTTATATATGTCACTACCGGACGCCTCTTAATACCGGACATACCAAACATGTTTCCATACACCCGATCTTATGATAGCTTACAACAACAAAAGTTGTACCATTAAAGATTGTCCTCATTTAATGAAACATCAATTAACCCTGTTAGTCCTAATAAAATCATAAAAATCCGGTATCATACATTAATTATATCTTCTTTGGAATTATTTGGAATTTTAAACATTTTAGGCAGATTTATGTTTTAAGTTAAAAAGGGGGGGGGAAGCCATTCAAGCTATATTGCATTTTTTAACCGGTATACTCAGACATGACACCAAAAAGTGATTCAGTGCTGAAAGCCTGCATAAGACCCGGTTACATGTTGCAATGTCCTAAGGTTGATACGAAAGTTAGTTATTCTGAAAGTTCGTTACACGGAAGGATCTATAATTCCGAATATGAAATAGGAATCATAATCCCGAAGGTTTATAATTCCGAAAATGAAAGCCAACTTTTTTTAATTTTTTTTTAATAACGAACCTTTGGGAGACCGGACCCTTTTTTGTTATCGGAATTATGTACCCTATTTCATTTTCAGAATCATGAACCTTCGGATCAACGACCCTTGATTCCGTAAAATGAACCCTATTTTTTTTCTCGGAATTATGAACCCACTGGCATGGGAAATTTTTGTTTCAGAGTTACAAACCTTTTAAATAAATATAGAATCAATGTTACAAACAAAATTTGAATTTAATTAAATTATCCAAGTATTCATTTATGAAAGAACTATAACACTTGCCATTTTCTTGAGCGGTCACAGCGACGGTGAAACACGACAGAAGGATGCACGGGAACGAAAACATTGCCGTTACCGTTCTGTATCTCAACAAACACACAAATGATGGAAAATGCAAGGAAATTATGCCAGATGGGATGATGAATAAAAGAAAATGATGAACAGCGACTATTAACGGTGCCTGAATTTTTAAAACTGATGTAAGGGGAACAAATCCTATATATAGACATCTGGGTGAGAACCCTTTGTTGTTTGAAGGCTAGCAATCTTTTGTGCGTTACCGTGGGAAGAAACACATAGCAAGAAAAAAACCTATATATAGAAATCTGGGTGAGAACCCTTTGTTGTTCGAAGGTTAGCAGTCTTTTGTGCTTGAAGCCGTGAACATGGGAAAAATAAATAGCAAGAAATTAAACTTAATAAGAAAGCAACCACATGTGTTTATATTGTTGCTTACAAAAGTGTCCACATTTCAATCAAAATTTCTTATCGACATACTTTAATTACAAGAAGAAAAAAAATGATAAATTTAAAGGCATTATTACCTTTTCTATCAAGGCTCAATGAAAAATGAAAAATTCGCGCAAATAAGAATTACAAGAAAAAAAAATCTAGAAAATAAGATTATGAATTAAAAGTGCGGGGATGAGGGGAGGGGGGGGGTGTCAAAATGCCCCTCAGTCAGAATAGAGTCGAAGACTATCTGAGGGTTTAATTGCGTCATATCATCTTATGAAACCGGTATATAACCGCGCCCATCTTCACACGTTGAGTAGTGGAAAATCACAAAATAGCCGATAATATCTGGGTGGTATATGTTTTGACTAATACGTGATGATACAAGTTTTGCCGGGAAACCGCCCACTAATTGATATATTTGGTAAATTATCAGATCGATCCGGCCTGGATAGATATCGCGAATGCACTTCAAAATTGAACATTTGGGCATATGTTTCTGCTTTTTTGCTTGGGAATTTAGGTTGAAGCATTGCCATCTAAACCTCTGAAGGCATAATTTGATTAAACGAATTCGTTTTCACTGGCTTATTGCCGTAGCAACAAACAGAGTTGACAAAAGACTTAACTCCGTTTCGATGACAATCAGCCATGCTCAGAAGACGAACGACTTGATGCATGGACGAATTCGTTTAATCAAATTATGGAAATGCAAGCATTACTTTAAACAATCAGAACTTTGTTATTCCAGGCTCATTTTTCCTGATTGAGATGTCATTCTGAAAGGGCAGAAATTGAACTTTCTAGAATTATGGTCATCTCTTTGAAATTCAGATACCTCCCGCCAGAATTTGCCTCTGAGCTCGCGGCTAAACTTGATTGCACTGAAACAGCACTACTTAAGATTCAGACTGATTTACTTCAAGCCACTCACAGTCAGAAAGGAGTAATGATGGTGCTGCGTTTGACATTAATACGGCGAGACTACGATTCAAGGTCGATAATAAAAAAAAAAAAACGACTAAAGCTAGACCAGTGGTTATAGGCGGTGAGCCGCTTCGCGACTCACGGTTCGTAGTCTCGCCGTATCAGACGTTCTGCTTAGGGTTAGTCTAGCAGCAAAGAAAAAAGCTCGGCACTCCGCCTAGATTATAGGCTACGTTTGACACAGTGGACCATTATGATTCTGCTTAATAGTCTTGAAGACCATTTTTGTATTACAGGTTTTGCTCTCAAGCGTATCCATTCTGCATAAATGACAGTAATGAGGATTAATGCCCCACAAAAGGTCACTAATATAGCACATCGACACAGTTTTGATCCTTGGGCCTCACAGTTACGAGGCCATTGCTTGGCCACTGAACCATGACTGTATGCAGCGGGGGCTAGGGTAGGGGGCAGTTCCCACAAATAAAAAATAAAATAAAAAATGCAATAAATTTTCAATAATTCATTGCATTTCTCCCGGCCCCCAACATAAAAAAATCCTCTGTACGACCATGCATTATGGCTCAAGCATGGGCACACAGACAAAAAAAATAAGTTGGGGACCGGGGGGGGGGGGAATTCAATGAATAATTGAAAATAATGACGTTTCGAACTACATTCGACACTGACATTGATGCCCCGTGAGAGAGCGTTCTTCTTTATTCAGGCGACCCCATAAGATAAGATACCACGGGATTTTTGCGCACGAAGCATGGACTCTTTTATTTACGTATTAAATGTCCATAGGCATACGAGAACATCTCAGAAATAAAAGAAAATTTGTTACGATTTATATGGAGAAACAAGATCACATGCACACTACCTGACCGCCAATCACAACCAGGCGCAAATAATAACAAAATATGTTAAAGACAAAACAATAGAAAAAAGGATCATTTTCATAGGCTCAAACTTGTAGCCAATCACAGCTCGATATTTGCACATAAGTCATCATAGCGCAAAACTTATTGATGACGTAAACTTCTTCAAAGACGCTTTGTGCTCTTCTCTCTCTCTCTCTCTCTCTCCCTCCCTCCCTCCCTCTTTCTCTCTCTCTCCCTCTCTCCCTCTCTCTCTCTCTCTCTCCCCTCTCTCTCTCTCTCTCTCTCTCTCCCTCTCTCTCTCTCTCATGTCCCTTTTGGCTTCGAAGCAACTAATTCATGTTCTTATATCTATTCTACCGATATAAAGTTGTCTCGGATATTCTTAGAAACTTTAGTTTTCTCGCGTGGAAGCGTTTGGTATGTTGCCTTATGTGCAGGTAGGATGATAACTTGGGAAGGAGAGGACTACCACATTCAAAGCATATTTTGAGATGAATTTCACCTTCACTGGCAAATTAAAGCGCTTTTATTTTGGCTGTCAGTGGCAAATTGAGAGAGTGTATTAAAGAGAAAGAGAGAGAGAGGGAGAGAGAAATGGGGAGAGAGGTACATGTTCTTATATCTATTCACCGATATAAACATGTCTCGGATATTCTTAGAAACTTTAGTTTTTTTCGCGAGGAAGCGGTTTGTATGCTGCCTTATGTGCAGGTAGGATAATAAACCTGGGATAGGGGGAGGGCTCTCTATACCTCATTCAAAGCATATTTTGAGATGAATTTCACCTTCACTGTCAAATTATGTCTCCTCTCCTATTCAATTTTATTTTGGCTGTCAGTGGCAAATTAAGAGTGTGTAAGAGAAAGAGAGAGAGGGAGAGAGAGAAAGAGAGAGAGGGAGAGAGAGAGAGAGGGTGAGAGAGAGAGAGAGAGAGAGACAGAGAGAGAGAGAGGGGTGGAAGAGGGGAGAATAAAACCGATAGATGAAATGTAATAGAATTGAGGGAAGAGGCAAAGAGACATACAGACATAGACATACAAAGACAGAGAGGTAGAGAGAGAGATAGTGTGTGTGCGTGTATTTTTTTTAAGGAAACGCTGAATGGCACAATATGAATGAATGATATTTTGTGGGACAAAAGTTAATGTCGTTGTGTAGGCCTAGTAATCGACAATCCTTATAATGATTATGACCGCTCGTTATTTTTCAGATCCCACTCACAGTTATTACGAAACATTTTATCGGCTCTAACATCGTTGATGAAGTTTGGAAGGAAGAAGTATAGAAAAGGCGAAGACCAGGATCGTTATCAACATTTTTTGAGCCCCGAACATATTCGGATCGGGCGATTTGTGTTCCCATCTTTCTTAATTTTTTCCCCTTTCTTCTGACTTTCTTTCTTTCTCCCTTCCTCTCGCTCTCTCTCTCTCTCTCTCTCTCTCTCTCTCTCTCTCTCTCTCACTCTCTCTCTCTTTCTCTCTCTCTATCTCTCTCTCTCTCTTTTTTTTTCTCTCTTTTTTCTCTCTCTCTCTCTCTCTCTCTCTCTCTCTCTTTCTTTCTATTTTTAAAAAAATCTTCAGTACTTTGTTTTGAATTAATCTTCTATCCTCTGCATCACATTCTTATCTTCACGTACTAAGTACGATACAGATAACAACGAAAGAATTTAATGCGGACAAAAACATTGTTAGTCTTCTACATATTTTATTCTATTTTGCCAAAGTCCCTGGTATAGGCTTTATCAATACGGTACAATAAGCAGATAAAACCAACGAATAAAGCACTATTCTATGATGATAATTTTAAGCAAGGTTATTAAAATTAAACTAGTTTGGTGATTGGGGAGCCTAATCGACCACTAATGCCTGAAATTAATTTGCTTTCAAGTTCTAATCAAAATTGAAATCGAATGTATGGATGTAAACGTCAAAAAGGCAACTTAAATTTGTTTAAGTATAGAAGTGTTTCAAATAGAAATTGAAAAGTTTTACTAAAACGTCGGATACCGCAGCACGGCGCGCTGGTC